>JAKRRZ010000188.1:0-28436 GCA_022627015.2 Podosphaera aphanis
TGTGCGCCGTCGAAATCGATGGATTCTGGCGATTTTTGGTGTGGAAATGTGTCGCATTTTGCCGAGCTGTTGCATTTTGCTGCGCCCCCCTCCTAACAGGAGGGGGGTAGACGATACCCGCCGATTAATAGTTACTATAACGTCAGTTGCCTACCTCTGGGCCCCCTCAAAAACCCCACCTTCGTAGACACCCCTTGAACTAAAACTTTTATAACTTCAACAAAATTTGATCAGCTGCCTGAAAATTTTGTGACAATATTCTTTCGATCTTAATGCCTCAATATACAGAAAATAATCTTCAAGAGGCTCTTGAAGCTCTCGCAAATGGGTAAAGTCTAAAAAAGCTTCATCTAAATGGGGCGTTCCGCAATCAACACTTCAGAATCGTCTGAAGGGTGTTCAGTCTCGTGATGTGGCATCTTCTGACTCATAGAGGCTTTCACTGACCCAGGAAAATTGTTTGGCTAAATGGATCCGAGTTCAGTGCAACTTAGGCCTGCCCCCAATTCACCATCAGTTCAAAGTCATGGCTGAGCGGATTCTACAAGTTGACGGCAACTTCCAGCCGCTCGAAAAAAATTGGGTTCGGAAATTTATTAATAGGAATCTATCAATTAAAGCCCAGAGATGTAGAGCAATTGATTTTCAGCGTGTCAATGGTGCCTCAGAAAATATTATTAGGCCATGGTTTGATGAGTCGTGATATACGCAGTCCCCCTTTTGGATATGGGAAGTCCCCCCCATGAAATCCCATCTCACCGCTTCTGAATGCCAAATCTGTCGAGCGGTGAAAATTAATTCTGTCACTAGTTACAAAAACTTTTACAGTCAAACCTCTGATACAGGGTCTCATGGATAAGTGAAGGCAGTATGTCTTTGCAGGGTTTTTAGTTGCCGATTATTATACCAATAAGGCAGTTTGTTTTGTTGATATTTTCTAAGCGAGGCCATATTAGGATAAGCTCAAAACCTAAATATCAATTTAAGGTGAGAGATTTCTTGGCGATGAAAGTGAAGGCAGTATGTCACTCTCGGCTAAATATTGAATGGCGTCTTAAGAAATCCACATCAAGGATAATATCAAGGATTTCGATAGAATTATCTCAAGATTCTAATATACAAAATGTTCCTCATGTGAAGTTGGACCCCCTTGAACTTTAACTACCTCTTCACATCTCTTTGTGTTGTGATTTTTTTTTTCTCTCCATTTAGCGTCGTGCCGGCGCACGGCTACGAGTCTTAAAGTGACACGTGCCGGTTAGCTCAGCCGATAATAGCTACCCGACGCGCCAGTGCCCCGAAGGACCCGGCCTCTACTCATAGATCCAGGCCTCTCTGCCTAAAAGTCATGATTGATTGATTGATTGATTGAATTGAATCGTAACAGGCACAAGCCCTGCACCCAGAAGGCGTGATACGTGTAGGTGATCCCTAAAGACTCAACGCTACATACATTCTCTGACTATTGCTAGCCAGTGTTTGCTAAAAAAAAAAAAAACAAACAAACAAAACAAAAGGACACAACTGTGCCAAAGGTTCGACGCCCTGCGCCTTCCCTTTCTTCTCCGTCGCGAACGTCCACGCAACAGAGATTTTCCACGACGGTAACTCGACTTGCGCCGAAAACCATCGTCACGGACGAAGCCGTATTCCTCGCCTCCAAAAGGAAGCGTAGCCAGTTTTGAAAGTGGTGGCAGCACTTAACCGAACCGAAAAAACCTTGGCGCCCACAACACTCCCAAAGTTCAAAAATCCCCACGAAAAATCAGAAATCCCCCTCCCTTAGATCCCCCTCGTCCCTTTCCCTTGCCAAAGTTCTTATCCTCCCATTTCTCGCCCGTATCCACTGATAAACCTGGCCTTCCAAAGCCATTCCAACCTCTCTAACTTTGTGCCCTCCGACTTTCTTCCTCCGTCGGGTATTCGTATCATCGTGGGACTGCAGTTAGAGGCCCGCCAAAGCAAGGCAAAAGATCGTAAAGGTCCGGCAAGCGAAGGTATCGGTAGGATTCGTATTTAGATACTTCAGGGGAAAGAAAGCGGCGGATTGGTAAAAGCGGCCTCTTCGGGTTGGAAAGTCTGGAGCTTCGGTGAACGCTGAATGAGGGAGATGAATTGATTGCGTCGGTAACGATTCGATTGCGACTCTTCTTGGCTATCTCAAATATGCAGCGAACATATTGAGCGTTTACAGCCGGCACCGCGTGAAGGTGAAGAGTTCGACTTTGCCAGCCTCTAAAAGTCATGATGATGATGATGATTTTGTTTAGCGTCTGAGGTGATAATCATGTGCCCCGGAACACGTGATATCTATTCTGTTCGGGACAAAGGACTCTAGAGCCGGAGCCCTAGAGTTTGGGACTTATTTAAGTCTAAGAGTAAATAAATCGCTGTGCCGCATTATCTGAAATTGCAGACAGAAGACATTTGTGCTCGGAAGCAAAATTTATGTATGAGTCCTCTCCAGTACTCGTAGCTGGTGATCAATCCAACTTCCTCTTCCACTCTTTCCACTCTATCTTTACTTCCGTGACCCTCCGATCACGCGGTAAGCACAATAACATAAAACAAATCAAGATAAAAGAAAAGAAAAATTCTCATCAAGGGCAAATTTTCTCGAAAAATCAAGACTGGTCCAGCCATTCAGTTAGAATTTTGGCCCCTTCAAGTGTACCAAGTCGACTCAGAAGGGGGCTTATAGGCCCTACGAGCTAAGTCATGAAAATATATAATTAGGCTCCGGCTGCCGAACGTTGTCTCGTGCGTGTTACGTGTACACGTAAATAGTAGAGTACATATCGGTATTTGTACGCTTAATATCCTAAGGCCCCGCACGCCCCCAGTTAGTGTTTCCGGGTCGTTGAAGCATCGAATTTTCATCAATTCAAAGTGCTCTACGCCAAATCGTTCTTACAAAACACGATTTTGGATTACCAAAAGTTTCGAAAGCTCTTAACATTCTAGCTTTGACTTCATCGTAATTTCGAGGTTGGGTTTCTTGAAGTCTTCCTCGAATACTACTGTAAGAAACTCATGCCTGAAGTGTAGCGACTGTGATGGGGGCTCAACGAATAACGACAGAACCGGCCTGAAGATAAAGTGAGTTAATAATTCTTATCCACCTAAAGAAATTAGGAGGTTTTTTTTTCAACGTATCCGTGTGTATATATATTCATATCTGCTGCTACTTGCAGCATTACTACAAGCGCCAACCCCACGATTATAGTCTAAATATTCTGCATAACAGCTATCAACATAACGGCTTCGAAATTGGTTTTCCTTGGTAATGTCAGCTTCGCATGTTATTCTGGCGCAAGGCAGAGATTTTTTGAGTAAGGAAGATACATTATCCTTCATCTGTTATTTGATGAATTGACGGATCTTCTTTAAATTTGGTTATCACAAATCGCGTGTAGTGACATTATCTCAATAGGTTGGTGCTATGAGTTGATGTGAAGTCGGATAGTGAAAATTTACTCATGCTGAAACCAGCACACTGCCAGTTCTAAACGGTAACCACTGTACTGATTGAATTTCAGTTTATATCTGTGAATGAATTCGCTTAATATTACTGTCACGTGTGAGCTAGCCATATTGGGACTAGAGTCCACACAACCCTCAAATTATTATTCTATGAATTGCAGAAGTCAATGAAGAAAGGAGTCTGACAATCCACTCGAACGCCATCTCGACAAGTTCCCCAGGTTCAAAATGAAGTATATTCATTCCGAAGAACTCTTAAATATACCTGAAGGCGGTGAGTCCTATCTATAGTTTACTCGGCGAACGACCATTCATGCGCAATGAGAACGACAGTCTAAAATTATACTCTTGCTAACGGAACTGGCTTGACAGTCAAGGTCTCTATAAAGTCGCGCCTTGTAACTGTCGAGGGTCCACGAGGTACGCACGATATAAAAAAACTTCGAGCAAAAAGGATGAAAAGGGCTGATTAGAACGCCAGGCAAGCTTACAAAGAACCTCAATCATCTGGCAGTAAATTTCTCTTCTCCAAAGAAGGAACTCATTAAAATCGAATTACACCATGGCGCACGAAAAAATGTAGCCACTCTTCGTACTGTCCGCTCAATTATCAACAATTTGATTATCGGTGTTACAAAGGGCTTTAAGTACAAGATGAGATACGCCTACGCACATTTCCCCATCAACGTCAATATCGATAAGAACAACGAAACTGGGTTATACGAGGTTGAGATTCGGTATGTGCTAGCCAACATTCAAAGATTGCAGAATTATATTCTTCTGATAACATTCAATGCAGAAACTTTATTGGAGAAAAAATTGTACGAAAGGTTGTAATGCATCCAGGGGTGGAGGTAGCTACGTCTACAAATATGAAAGATGAGCTTCAACTCTATGGGAACTCTCTTGAGAATGTTTCTCAGAGTGCGGCCGACATACAACAGATATGCAGAGTACGAAACAAGGATATTCGAAAGGTAAGTAATAGCCCGCTCATTCAGTTAAACATTAATGTTATAAAAAGACTTCAATTTGGAAAACCGCTAACACTTCGTAGTTCTTAGACGGTCTATACGTTTCAGAGAAGGGCAACATTGAATAAGATATTTTGACAGTACAATCTGGTAGGGGTGGCCGCTTTGTTACATAAAGCCATAATGTAAAGCGACCTGAGTGTATTGTAATCCGATACATTGTGCACGTGACTTTAGCCAACCATAATGACCGAATATTTCACGAAAATCTATAAAGGCAACTCTTTCTATACCTGCCAGAAATGTCTTATCCATTAAAATAAAGCACAAGTAATTGGTTGGTATCTCTTCCACAGCTGAACCAAGTAATATCTCATAAACCCGTTCGTCCTGGCCGTGGCAATACCATATCACAATTTGGACAAGATACAGTCACATAAACACGTATCTCACTAGATCACTTTGCGCACCACATCGGAGATACTCGCTCCACGTTACTTTTCGGATGGCGAAATATAAGTCAAAATCTGTAGGATGAAACTTTGAAGACTCTTGCTACAGGATGATCCCGGTACATGTAATTGGGTTAAAGATGATTTATTTTCACTTACAGTGAATCAGTGGAGCTCACTTTGTCCCTAAGGAAGAGCGGGAAAAAGATGCCAAAGTTGTCAGAAACGTTTATGAACGATTCATAAATGTGATGTTGCTAATCTTTGATGAACTAGGAGAAATTTTCGCGAATAATTTACTACATTGGCTTCGATTGAGTTCGGACGTGTAACAGGCTCGACAACACTAACAAGACTTACTAGTTTTGCGATCTCAGGGAATTGAAGAAGGAAATTGATTAAATTCACCATTTACGAGCTAGATACCTATTCGCGAAGACACTCAGCAAACGATCCATTCATCTCGTTCTTCAACAAAATGCTTTTCACTTTTCTCACCCAAAAATCACACGGAATGTATAGAATCTCAGCGACCAAATCCGGAGATCATCATGTCTTCATCCACTCATCAATGCGAGGATCTCGCTGTAGCTACCAAGATCGAAGAAAATGCCCTTCTAGTAAATTGGCCTTCATCTTTCTCTTCAGGAAGGGTTTCTGTTCAAAGTCTTTTGAAATTAATATCTTAACAAATTAAATGAGTACGACATCAGCTGCATTACAATGAGGGAGTTGATGTTACTGGCAATAAGCATCTCAGATGGCACAAGACATTGCCTTTCGATACTCCGTAAGTTATCTAACTAACATCTGCCACCTAACTAGATTTTCTGTCTCTAGAAAGGAACATCAAGTTAAATTTGAACGCCATGTGTCACGAAAAATTTTATCTGCCCTACCTTTGCTCTAATCACAAGAAGAAGACTTTACCAATTACCGACTTTCTTTATAAATCCTTTCTTCATCATTCTGAACTCTTTCTTAAATCCTACTCGGTAGCTAAGGGCTATCTATGAGCCCTTCTATGATATATATTTCCAGAGGTGCGTGATGGGATTAGCATCAGGTGAGTTACCTGGCCAAGAGACAACGGCGATAGATTGATCTTTAAGAGACTATCTATCCTTCTTGGAGGTAGGTCTAGCATCATTTTCCATAAAAATGACGGATTCAGGAGTTTTGCCATATCTTACTAGTGTTTGCAAGAGATCTTCCTCTAAATCCTGGTGTACAGATGCTTGTCCACGTTTCCAGTTATCGACAGACCAATACTTATGTGTTGTAGCAAAGCCTAGACGACATTTCTATTGCTTCACTGTTATTCTTGACTCTAAATGCTTCACAGCTGCCTTTAACTCTGCTCTTTTGGAGCTGGTTTGGCTATCTAGTTACAGATAGTTCTACTGTCAAACCTTGCTATAAGGATAGTGGGTCAACCTCATATTAAGGTCTGTGATTGGAAGCTCCGATGCAGGTAACCCATAGGAACTCGTAAACTAGGGTCGGTCTACTATGCTTATAGCGAGGTTTGACAGTAGTAATAATATATATCCCTGAAGTTTTGAGCAACTTCGACAGCGGTATTGGCCTTCTCGAATGTAAAAGTACGAATGGCACGACGAATCTAGATCTCCCTTCTAAGCTGAACAGGAGGTCTTTACGGTGTTTCCCTGTAAACCCGGCACAGTGTAGTAGAAACTGTAATTGTCAGGATTGCCTTTCTTGTATAATATAGATATGGAAATGACCGGGTCATAGCGTTCTATGATTCTGGTCTGGCCTTTTGGCCGAGTGGTAATACATCTATCTCTTGTATTATGTAGGACGGCCCCCTAAGCCTGTCAACCACCCTGTCCACCCCCCCGCTGTCTACATGCTATTCTGACAGTCATCTTAGCATTGAGTCCAAAATAATCTAAGCTCTTGTAAGGAGATGCTTAAACAATAAATTTATCGGATGTTTCTCTGAACCTATTCCCATAGTTCCCGACCGAGTCGGTTAGTGCAGTGGTACACCGTCCTGGCCGTTCTCCCAAGTAGAGTCTGGACAGCTTGGACACATGCCCCACTCGAGACAGGAGAAAGCTGGTTCGAATCCAGTAAGACCCGTTTACCACACTCACTCGCGATGGTGTTTTTCTCATAGCCTGACGAAAGCATACTCAGATAACCATGGGGTTTTCCCGTTTTTCCCTATGGTGGGTATTCACGGAAGAAGTTACATGTCGCATGACATTAGCCTATAGTGGTATCTGCAAATGAAATCCGAGTATGAGTATTACGAAACGTCAGATGAGTAATTCTATGAAAAAACACACCTTCCGTAATCATTTGTGACATAACTTCAGGCTGCATACACAATATTGATTTTTTAAAAAGGTCACCAGCCCCTTAGTGATTTTCTGGGTGCTTTTTACCTTTGGCTAAATTCTTATCCAGTCGTCATACCAAAAAAATATTTGGTGCTCTTCATCCACTCCACCTGAGATGTATCCCCAAGTTTCTGCCCAGTTTATACAAGCCTCATGGTTCTAATTAATTAGCTGTTCATGTATGGAAACCCGAGTATCGTGAAGCCTGTGGCAAATATATGTATCCATAAGATAATCAAGAAGTCGCTAACAATATCAATATCTCCGCCTCGGGCTAGATTTAGATTTTGAACTAGCTTACCAAAATTTCCAGCCGGCCGTATCATATCAATATCAGAAATTATCCACTATATTATTGCCCAACCCAACACATGATCATTGCAAAGCTCAGTGCATCAGCAGAGACAATATCTGCCCTTGCAAAAGATTCCGATACTATTACAACGACTGCTGAATGAATGCAATCCTTAAATCCATTTTTAAGAGCTTTTTTTAAGAGCGCTCTGCCATCGCAGTGTACTCCAGCCCAAAACTATGTGCGATCTGGTTAAATTATTCTTGCGCCGCGCCAACTAATAGACTTAGATCTTGCTCGTACCAACGACTGAAATCCTTCTCACCTCTTACGATCGTGAGTCTGGCACATCTTACGCAGATCTTGCTACTTCCGATGAGTTTCTGGGTAGTCATGTCTTACGAGTACCATCTTCTCATTTTGAGGTGGGGGTGAAGGACTTTTCGATTACCCGTGAGAATAGAGGGAAAGCAAAACAATACACTACTATCAATGGAAAACTAGTTGTTATCAAGGATGCATATATATACAGCAATAAGGGTTGGCTTCTGGGTGGGAGAAAGATAAAGTGCTGACTCAAGGCAGGGTTCAAGACAAATAACCAAGCACAGCTTCTATCTGATAACATATTCTACCCTAATACATTAGAGCCATTGCAATGGCTTATATATTTTATCTCAAAACCACTCGTTGGAATTATTGAAGATAACCTGTCTACAATCGCGACTCTGCAAGTGTCACAGTCAAAAGCCAAGACATCGCCAGAGTCTCTACAATCAATGGATGATAGCTTTGGATCAAGTGGAAACCCGCCCGTCAAAAAGAAGATTAGAGATTTCAATGATTTGCTCAACAATTTCTCTACGATTGCGAAGCAAATGCAGCCGGGCCTTGACCAAGTATTTAAGGATTTCAACAAAGTTTTCGAAAGCCCGCTTCCATCCCGACCATCGACCACAACAATACATGATTCCATAAGTATTCAGTCAACAAACACAAATACTTCTTCAAGCCAAAGCTCCCTGTCGAATCTTGAACGGACAAGTCAGACGGATTCAAGAAGATCGCAAGACTTCTACCTTGGGGATGAGGAGGATGTTATGCGCGGTGCTTTAGAAACAGCTGTGACATCTGCCATTGACCTTTTCCAAATGGTTGACAAACAGCAACTCTCGCTCTTAGGTGCCATGACAGATCTTACTGGACCTGTAGTAGAGCGTTTAATCGAGAGGTACATCACTGAGAATGTACACGAGTCAGTTCTTTTCCCCCGACTATGTGCCTTAAACAGGTCGGCAGATGTCAGATTTGAATCATTGATCAGGAGGATGGCACTTGTCGATATATCGCAAGTTGGAATACCAATCCAAGGGGGTAAAAAAGGAAAACACGAGTTGAACTTACGACTAGCACGAGCTGTCGAGGAATTCCGTAATTTAACTGTTGCTGGGAGTCCTCAGCAAATGATGGATATCTTGCTATTAACTTTAAAAACCGTCACTAAGCTTACTGAAGTTCCCGAATCTACTGAAAATGGAGAACCGTCGTCTGAAAAGGTCAGTCCCGTTATGACTATCAATGCTGACGTTCTGGTATCGCTGCTTTTAATTGTCGTTATTAGAGCAAAAGTTCGCCACCTACAGGCGTGCTTGCACTACATGCGCTACTTTATTTTCATAGATGACGTTGAGAGAGGTGAAATGGGGTATGGACTAAGCACCTTCGAGGCAGTACTTTCTTATATATCACGTGACTCACAGGGATTACGAAAGGCAAGCAGAAGAAATCAAAAGCTATGGGAAGCTACGAAATCAGGCAAGATCAAGGAATTGACTAAGATTTTGGAGCCAGATCAAGAGGTCTCCTCTGGTGAAGATGATACAGATGACACCAATCTAGATGACTCCTTGGATGAAAATACTCCATTGTCTCACATCAGTTTTTCACGGCGCGGCTCATTGAAATCTAGCACTAGCAAATTATCAAATGTTTCATTGCTTGGTCATGTTTTTCCGTGGCAAAACCGGCATGATAGTGAAATCGGACAAATACCCGGGTTTAGAAAGCAAAAAAATGTGACGATGGATATGCGAAGGCTCTCAAGCAGCTCGGAGGCATCATTCATATCTCGAGCTACTACCATCGATTCTATAAGTAGTGGCTTTGAAGGCGATACCTCGATAGAGCGACTAGCACAAACAGAAAATTCTCTTGGAGAATCGGTGCCTATGATGGCGGTACAAAGTAAACAGCCAGAGTCTTTAAAGTATCTTTTATCACTGAAAAAATATTTTCCGCCATCCTTTATTATAGAAGACTTGAACAATAATAACACTACTCTGCTGAATGCTGCAGTTCAACTAGGTCACACTGAGATGATCAACATAATACTTGAATTCCTTTATCGTTCTGAATCAGAGCGAGTGTTGACCAATTATTTTGCTTTACAGGACAATCGAGGAAGAAGCATAGCGCACTATCTTTTTAACGCTCCTTTATTAATCACTAAAGTTGGACGATTGCTTCCTTGGAGACAGAAAGACCAAAACGGGCAGACACCGTTATTTGCTCTTTGCCGATCATATGATCACAGTAATTATAGGGCTATGGTGGCAGCAGCTCTCATAGCGGCAACTGCATCACAAAACGATGGCGAGCCTTTACATCTAGATGATCACGTTGATGCGAAGGGTAACACTCTGTTGCACATTATTAATGATTCTCAATTGGCATTTCGGATCCTTATTCAATGTGATTGTGATGTAAATGCTACAAATGATAAGAAATTTACGCCTTTTATGGTGGCTAGCAAATACGGAAGGCTAGAAATGATAAGGGTCTTCTTTGAGGATGAACGAGTAGACCTTTATGCCAGAGAGTTGCGTGGACTTACTGCCGTCGAACTGGCAAAGGATGATGATGTGCGTAATAGAATCGATGACTTAGTTTTATTACAAGGACAGCCTGCGCCTGACGGACGATTAACCTCTGTCGTCCGCTCATACTTCGTTCAAGATGCTACCATTCGTCTGGTTCTCAAATCAGGAGCTCCGTCCATCGTTAATAACGATAACTTCACTCTGACGACTTGCAGGCGCTCTCTCAATGATTTTGACCACTTGGCAAATTTACTGGCAATGGAACATCCGGCATCTTGGTTGCCCTCTATTTCTGGGATGCGATGTCCGTTTCAGCTCATTGGGAAGCCATCAAAAGCGATTTTGAGAGATATTCAGGTTCGTTTGGATAGTTTTGTAAAGATTCTTCTCTCCCATTCCACGTTTGCAACGCATGAAATGCTTTGGGAGTTTTTTCTTGTACCAGATATTCAACCTGAGATGATGGAGCAGCGGAGCAAGCTCAAAGCAGAGACTAGGATCGAGAGGGTACGAGAGGAACTTGGACCGGTCGAGGATGTACGAGATGTGGAGCAATTTGTAAATCACGCCAGGGATATGGTTCTCAGCGTCAATTATTCTACCAAAAGTGTAGCGCGTAGAGCTAATATGGTATGGGTAGCCACTACGGGTAAATATTTGTTCTTTGTCACGGAATCTCTACTTATACGTACCAGATCTCTTCGAATCATGCAATCTTGCCTCTCGTACCATTTCGACTCTTGAAAGTCTTCCCCAACCCTACTCCAACGCACTAGAAGCTTATGCCGCCTGCTTAGCCCCACCGTCAACTCATCCCTACACCAAATTCCACTCAGCAATCCTGTCGCTCCACAGCACCGTCGTAGCCATGCTGAGCTCCTTATCGCGTCCCAATTCCCTCATCACGACCATTTGCGCCTCCAAAAAATCCATCGAGCGCTCCTTCAACTCGCTCTCGCGCAGCACGCGCTGGCCTCTCGGGCTGCTGGACGAGACCCGTCAGCGCCTGAACGAGGAGAAGGAGGAACGGGTCCGCAAGGAGAAGGCCGAGGTCGAGGAGCTCGATCGTGAGCTGAGGTATACGTGGGCGGTCGTGGCGAGTGAGCTGGCCGGCTGGCAGGAAGGCCACGAGCGAATGGCACGCCGCGCGGTGAAGGAGCTCGTGCGAGGAATGGTGATCCGCGAAAGGACTGTCTTGGAGGGGATGAAAAGGGCCCTCCGGAAGCTGAAACTTCCCCCGCCGGCGCCGCTCGCACCGAGGAGAGTCCCGGAGTATGAAGATGAAGACCTGAGTTCGATCGATCGTTCCGAGGAAACGTAACTTATAGATAATCGTTTAGCATGGCGTTGGGGAGGGAGTCGGTCTCGAATGTATTCAGACGCGCACAGGCGACGTACTTGCCATCAAGAAATCAGACCATCAATCACATGTACACATGTAGTTACTTTAAATTCTTGCATCCTGGGTGCTGCCTCTACCTCCTCCCGTCCACCATCCACCCGAGAGTGCCCGCCAATCTCCAGTACGGCTTACGCTCCATCGAACCAGCGCACACGGCGTAGACCGAGCCGGCGCAACTAGCGAGGGACTCAAGTACATTCGGAGACAGGTGAACATCCTACTTATTATATATACATGTAGCTTGTCGCAGAGCTTGCTCGCCCACTCGCGACCGTCCAGACCGAGTGCCAAGCGCACGCGGTCTTACAATCCACCCGGCCCCAAGTCCCCCACGGCGTCGAGGGCCTGTCCTAGACATTCGAGGACTTCCTGGTCGCGCGCCGCGGCGCGCACGGCCTGGGCGAAGAGCGGATACAGCCGATACAGATGTTTCTTTCCCTGACTTCCGACTCCCGGGATATCGAGGACCGCTTCAGGCTCGCACCGCAAGTCGACCAAGGCTTTGAGGATGTAAAGCAGCTCGGTACGCTGTGTCAGGGGTTGCGGCATCATGCCGCGTAGTGGTTGGTCGGCGATATACATCTGGAGGGTAAGGCCTGATCGGAGGATCAAGTACGGAGCTGCAGCCTGTGCAAGCTTGATTCGTGCACTGGAACTATCGTGCAAGCGTACTAGAGAGATGAGCTCATCAAAACAGACATAACTCATCTTTATGCGGGCAGTCGGAGGTGGATCTACAGTTCGGCCCTTTCGAGGATGTGACAGTGAAGAGAGTAATTCTTGGCTCGATTGAGGAAGCTCTTTGAGAAGAGGGGCATGAATGAGTGACATGTGAAAGAGTGATTCTATGTATATTCGTCGCGTCTTATTCGATATTAGATTAGATCCAAGGGCTGGAATGATAAGTTCACGAAGGGTGAGAAGAGATTCAATATCAAAATCTTCATCTAATCTTATATCAATATTCTTTGCTGCTTTACTACCGCTAGCTCTGGTGACCCCACTGCTAATTTTGACGATAGAGGACCATAATGACTGAGCGACTTCATCTTTTAGATTTGAGTTAGTCATAATCGGGATAATTGACTTGAGGATTGAAACAGCTGAGGTTGTCGCCTGTCGCCATGGTGGGATGCTTTTTGTCGTAATAGGAAACGAATATTTGAGAACAATAGGGGTCGCCAATGCATCAAGAGATTCAGATATGGCGCATGTACTATATATTTCTTGGTCACTGGCGTGTGCTACGATCAAATTCTCCAAGACAGTCATTGAAGCTTTCGATAAAGCAACATATGTAGGCCTCTGAGAGTCGGATCCCGTCATTTCTTTAGGCATAAAGGCTAGTTCTATTATCTTTGCCACTTGACCTATTAGAGTAGCTGGTACTCCTTGAACATCAGTACGTATCATGGTTATTATTTCCAAGACCTGGGATTGTAGTGAAGTTAGATAATCTATATCTGCCGAGTAATTTGTTCCGCTAGCATTTATTATCGCGGTTCGAAGAAGCGTGAGCATAGTTTTTACGTGTGATGCGTCCAGCTTCCATTTAATCAACCTGTAAATTTCTTGCAGTGCTAAGACATAGGCAACTAAATAACTTTGGTTATCGAGTACTTTTCCAGACTTATCAAGCGTAGTTACTGGTAAAGATTCCGAGCAAAGCTTCCACGCCAAGTCAATAGCATCAGGTCCAAAATTCGCTCTAGTTTCTGTGTGGTTCGCTTTTGCGAGTATTTGTCGTAAGGCGTTGAATACCGCAGTATTAATATTAATAATATGAAAGTTTAAGAATGTGTTGAAGTGTTCGAGCAATTCTTGCCATGATTTACCGAATGTAGAGTGTCTTGAGAGCACTTCTATGTAATTTGTCAAGAGACTAGAGAGTCCATTCAGGACGACGACTGCAGTTTCATACCACCCGATTTTATCATAGTTTGATATTGAAAGCTCGGCCTCATCCGGAAATTTTAACCGTTCTTCAATAGAGAAAAGAAGATTGAAAAGGACTAACTTCAGGCACATATACCAGGCTTCAGGGCTTAATTGATCTCCATAAGCATCGAATATTCGAAAAAGAGTTTGTCCCGCACCTGTTATAGTCAGCAAAAGTCAAACTTTCCGAGGCTTAATTTACTATTTCTCAGCTCAAGTCTGTCATCAGTAGTAACAGCCGTTAATCTTAACAATAATAGCATCCACAAGGCAGCATCGGCGATCGTAGAGTCTTTGCTTCCTGCCATTTCGACAAGGCTTCGGTGTTCAACGCTACGAATGAAATCAGAACTCAGCGAAAATGAAACAGTGCGCCCAGAAATAAAATCCGATAAGACCCAGAAAAAAGTTATAGTCTTTACGCATTAGCATTGATAAACAATAAACTCCTGTAGGCCGATACTTACGGTCAAAGATATGTTCAAATCATCATCTTGTGTACAAAAATTGTAAAGGGTATCAATGAGTAGTATGAAGCAGTGATTTGAAAGAGACGATAAAAAGTCTGAGCAAATAAGTTGAAGCGAGTTAAATGCAGGTCTTATCAGTTTCGCAGATCGTGTTGTAATAGCGTTAGATTCTTTCAAACTCGTGTCTATCCGGGAGCTGCGATTGATAAAAACACTGTCAATAATAGCAAAAGCGATATCCCAACCATTGACGAAGGTTTCTCCACACTGCTCAAGTATGCTTTTTAGACCTTCTAGAATTACTCTATGGACATCTATGTCTGTCGCTTGGGTTGACACTGAAATTTTGCAATTGTTGAATTCTAGGGGTTGAAGAGCCCTGCTAAGAGTGTCAAGTAGGCGTAGCTGGATGACACTGTGGTTCATGCTTGGAAGAGAGGCTGCCACAGTTGCAGCCTTTAGAACAAGATCGATTAGACTTTCAACAGCTTTCAATCTTACAGGAGCAACTGTTGAAGAAGAACAAGAAACCGATATAAATTTCGACGTGATGGGTTCCCAACCGCTTATATCTGGAGAGTTAATTATCAATCGCTCAATATTGATACTCGAAATGTTGCTAAGCTTTACCAAGGCAAATAAATCCTCATGACTCTGAATTACAGGAGACATAATAAGACTATTTGTTCTTTTATGGACGTGAGATGGCTGTGTCACCCGAGAAGCCGATGAAGGCTCATGAATTTGTCCTGGTGAGCTCCCGTCATCCTTCCCGAGAAGAAAACATATTGAATTAACAATCTCGACAAAAGAAATATCGGGAAAGTCTTTTGTACTTTCAAGCAGTCTTACGGCAGCGGTTTCCACAGCTTTAATTTCATCCCCGAAATTAAAAAAAAGGGAGGGAACTTCATCAGCACCTTGACTTTCATTTTTTTGACTAGCAGAAGCTGTCTTTGCTTTATTGCTCGAAAATATAACCAGATCTGCGTGCTGAAGTGCGCCAAAAATTATCCTCCAAGCCGAATCTAATGTCGGTCCCAGTGCGATACCTAGATTCAAAAGTGCTCGTAAACAGAGCAGATTTCTAGAGTTTAAAGCAGCCCCAGGAACTTCAGACGACAGCTTGCTCTTTTCTGAAATCAGGCTTTCGCCACTCAATAAACCTTTTGCGTTACTAAACATACTTTGTTTTTCCGCGCTATTGACAGTGGCAAGTGGTGAAGAGGGGACGTTTGATGTCAAAATATTTGAGGGCACGGCAGCTTTGGCCAGAGTTGTTAGGAAGGCATCTCTAGGGGTTGAAAGGTGTAAAACTCCAGAGACTTGAGTAAACTTCTGGAAAGACCTGATAAGGCTACGATAATATTCTGTATCAAGCGCTGCGTATAGAAACGTAGAACAAGCGGCTAAGATAGCAGGCCAGCACTGCTCCACAATAGAAGCACAGGTTTTGATTTCATCAAAAAGTGGGTGACTTTCTAGAGTCATAGGATTTATTGGGACAGGATTCTTTTTGAGAGATGCTTGTCTCTCAGGCTTGCCAACTGAATTATTAATTAGAGCTCTTGATTCAGAATCTTTATTACCTATTTCAAGTGATCGCGATTTCGAGGAACGCTGAGGAACTGTTAAAGGAAGAACAAATTTCGCCAGCCCCTCGGAAAACCCACTTAAACATGCCAGACTGAGACTGTAGATATAAGATCCCGGAACTGAGGGTGGTTCTGTTTTATCTAATTGTTCCATGCATGGAACTCGTATCGTGCTCCATTGAACACTGATACCAACACCAGGATCGGTTGAGCTAACTGAGCTACCAATGATTCCAGGAACACCACTGGCTTCTAGCATAGCTTGGTCCGTATTAATATTGCTGCTTTGATTTGAATATGGAATCGAGGACTGCTGGCCCAAACCAATGATAGATGGGTTTTCTGAGCTTATTCGTACAATGGTGGCCACAAGATCTAGGAGAATCTTTTTTCTGCCCTGTTGAGCATCATACATAGCATAAATGCGCCTTATAAGGGCTGCATCAGTAAATATCATTTTCATGACTTCCATGCACAACGAACGTTTCCAAATTGCCGTATCATGATCAAGCATAGAAGTGAGAAGGCCTAAAGCCATCTCTCCCTCAGAGGATAAGATGGTAAGATGAAATCTTAACAAATTATGTAGAATACGAATAATCCTAACAGTAAATGCGAAATCTAACTTCTCTGAAAGAGACTTGATGATAAAAGGCATGACCCGCAGTCGAAGAATACATGCTTGCTCTGGGTGGTCCAAGAAAATCTGGGCATGATTGATTAAAATTGATTCGATCAGCTCTAATCCAAAAGTTTTCGGAATTCCAGCCGATTTTAAAAAAAGTGGCTTTTCAGATTCGGTCAAGAGGCATAAGTCATTAAAAACCTCACATGCATCAAGAGCCGCTACACGAAGCTGGACTGGTCCATTTTCACTCGGAGCTTCGCCAATGATGGGAACCTCTTGCGCAATTTCTGTGAACTGTTGTAAGATACTGCATGAGTTCATAATCTAGCTAACTTACTGTCTTCAGCTACCACTTTGTCAAAGATACTCACTACAAGCTGCTGTAAAGTTGCAGCCGCGGTATTAGAGACGATGCCATTCTTACTCCCTTGCAATATGATGCAGATATTTAATGTAGTTGCGATTAGATTTCTTTGTAAATCTTGCGCATAATTTTGAAGTAGAGAAGGCAAAGCTTGAAGAATCTTAAGCTGAATTTCAAGATTACCAGAACTGGCTTCACGAAATGCTTCAAGCACCTCTCTAAGCCTTGATCTCGGTAGGGCACGTGATACAGATAGTCTTTGCAAACAGACTATCGCAATGCCAGTAAATTTAGCATTCTTGGTCCCACAAGCAATAATGAAGGGGTTCACAAAGTTTGGCCGTTCAGCGAGATCTACGCGATTCAGTTTCACGGATAATTGATTACTCTGGGGATCATATTTACCAGTTGCAAACTGAATTTCAGGGGTTTGTCTTAAAGACTTCAACTCTTCTAGAGACTTTTCCACTGCCTTCAAATATATAAGCCATGTGTTGGAGAGATAGGAAAATCGACTCACACCTCGGAGTTCACTATGTTTTCTTTTACTCTCTTGTAACAAATTTCCAAGCTCTGTAGCAAGTACCTGAGCCGACATTTTATCGTTCTTGAGAACAATCGTATATCTCCATGACCATTGGTTAGTGGGGTTTTGTTGACTCGAATTCTGGTAATTACTGCAGATAGAGTGGGTGGCCTCTACAACTCAATTGATCAGCGCTCACCGATCTTTGCTAGAGCCACCCAGATTTTAATATTAATTTATGACCCCGCCCCACACTACCTTATCAACACCAAGGATAAGGATAATACACAGCGCCACCTCAAAAGATCTCTTTGGCTTAGTAACTCAGAACTTCTCTTAGCTTTTTTTTCGATAATCACTTGAGCGCCTGTAATAATGGTTGGAGCCAAAGTTCCCCGGAACTTCCGACTTTTGGAGGAGTTGGAGAAAGGCGAAAAGGGCCTTGGAGCAGGCAAGTAAACTACGGGAAAGAAAAACTGAAATGTATTCTAATATATACATAGAAGCATGCTCATATGGCCTCGTCGAAGGAGATGACATGCTAATGTCGAACTGGAACGGCACAATTCTGGGCCCCCCACACGTATGTTAACCATGTTTCCACATTAAATAGTAAAAGCCCACAAGGTCGTAGAGTGTTCACGAAAATCGAATCTACTCTCTCAAAATGCATTGTGGTGATCATTATCCTGATAAGCCACCTACGATTCAATTCATCAGCGAAATAAACCTTCCGTGTGTAAGTCCTAGGAACGGCATGGTCGATCCGGCTAAGCTACATTGCCTTGCGCACTGGAATAGAGATATGACGATGGAAACAGTCTTGACCGAGCTCAGAAGGTAGGAATTAATCATATTGGATTCCAATTTTTGCTAATACCCGTAGATTTATGGCTCACCCGTCAAACAAGAAGTTACCCCAACCCCCAGAGGGATCAACCTATCGCTAGACTTCATACAAAAACAATTTATTGTTTCAATGGATAGTCGATCAATAACTACTGCTTCACTTTTAAGGTGGAGATAGAATGTTTCCAGGCGCATACACAGCCCAGTGCCAAACCAGATGCCTTATGATAAAACTTAGGAATTTAGATTCACGTACGAGGAATTAAACATATTCTAACTGTCTTATTGATAACCAGTTGTCATTTTTGGTGGAGACTCATTCAGACACAAACTGAGTTGTTTAAATCTGGAGTCAGACCTCCGACTGGCCTTTTTTTTAACCGCTTACTCTTTTTTCTCTCAGCTCTTTCTAATTCCCATAACCGCTTTTCTTCCGCTTGAATCTTTATCAGTCTCTCGCCAAGATTTTTGGCGTTGGTACGATCCACGAACATAGCCCTTTCAACTTCCTTTCGAGCTTGGATAGAACTAGTTTCCCAAGTTTGATCTTCACTACCTAAGCTCTTTCCCCATCCCTCAGTCCACCATTCGATCGCGCCAGCTTCCTCAACTCCACCTTTTACACTTCTTTCTATTTCCTCCAAAATTTTGTTCTCCCATAAATTCTCTGTATGGCCCATTTCCTCGGCCAATTCAAGGTTACTCTGATGGTCTAACAATTTTTGCTTTTGAGCTACTTTATCTCGTAGAACTCTACTCAAAAAAGGACTTTGTGGTTTTTTGAAACGCAAAAACGCCGCACCGCCCGAAGTGAGGACTAGACTGGGGACATGACGGCGTCCTGAAGAGATTTTTTCCAACGGTAGAGGTCGGACATCGACAACCTTGGGAGCCCCCGGATAAGGCCAGACGCGAGGACATTCGCGTGGCTTAGATACCTCTTGAGAGCAGACAATTCGGGCTTTCTCAACCTCAGTTAAATGAGTGCGTAGAACTGTATGGACCTGAGCTATAGCTGTTGTAACCCCTTCGGCTGCGAGACGAAGTAGATGTTCGGCCTAGATATTCACCGGGTTAACTGACTTTATCCACGAGTGATGAGGAAGGTAGTATTCAATACCAAATAACCCGACTTGAGACCGTTTCGGATCAAGTATGGGCTGTCAACCTTGATATTTTGTTTGAAACGTTTACGAATAAGATGTTTAATGGGATTCTGAGGGCCCAATGAAGTACAGTCAGAGGGGAGAACAACGCGTCGACTATGTTTAAGCAGCGCGCGGTAGAGCGCCGTGCCTTGTCTAGAGTTAGCAAAGACCTCTGCAGGTGATGAAGGTACGCAAACAAGCGATCCGATGGCGTGAGGACGCTCTCGGGAAGAATTGGCCGGGAACGGGCATTCATCTGTTGTTGTTCGGCCACGAACCCTGAATATATTTATATATATCTACATATGCTCACTTAATCGAAACAAAGAGCTAGGTGACGGTGAGACCAGGATGCCTACTGTGGTGGGCATACTCTGGTCTGATTGGCTAGAAATGATTGTGCTATATTTTAGCCGCTTGCAGGGGCAAAACAGTACCTTAGGGCATGTAGTGTTGGTCCACTCATCAAAACACCAACCCCATCTTGTGTTCATAGTAATAACGGAAATCAATGGCAATCTTCATAAAATGGCTCTCTTTTCATACAGTTAATCCAACGATTCTTATACTACAAAAAAATCTGTAAATCTCAAATGAGAGGCCTCACTGAGGACCAACATGATTGTAGTCTTGAACACCCCTTTTTCTTGATGGGAGCCGTATCATCCATGAGCACGCGCACCTTGACCGGGATTCGGCAACGAGATTTTCTAGCTGAAAACACAACTTTGAAGGGCTAGAGATCTTGGCATCAATGCACACGTTTAATAGGGAAGATAAGAAGAGACGAGAGACGTAATTTTCTTTGCATCTCCCAAGGGGTTCGGCAGCCCATGGCTCCCGTGGCTACCAAGCACATGTACACGTAGGACGAGTCGTTGCTTTGTTTCTCATGCTCACGGTACCCATGGACCCAATCAGCCCTAAAAGAATAAGTGGTGGAAGATCGTGCCTCGCAACAGACAAAACTGTCCCTATTGACGAGACCTATTCACGACGAGTGGCAATGTCAAATGACTTCACGGGAGCGAGGCTGAGCCAAGTTCTCTCATGTCCGAAGTTCGAACAGACCAAGCTCTCATCGAGGATCGTCAGCGTTCCAGTAGTTCTCGCCGAGGGTGTGGTGCCGGTGTACCACGCGCTCGAAGCATCAGAAATAGGATAGACATAAACTCCTCTAAGTTTCTATGCGATTGATGAGAGAGGCTTGAATTGGTACAGCTACGGCTTAATTTATGTGCTGATGACGTCGAAAAGTTGGAAAGACCCGCACGTCGAGTTATTCGGTCTCCCATTTCTCAAACGCGAGTATGCGGAGTAGGATCATCAGAGAGAAATTTATACTGCATCGGAGCTACATGTAGTTACCGGAAATTTTCGCTTGATGATGATGAATAAAGAGTTCGGTAAGACAAGTTGTATCATTTCGGAGCAGCTCAAAGAGACTAAAAAAGCCAAGGTTGAAGTTAAAATCAGCAATCACTCGAACGTGTCCCAGTACGCGCAAATCCTGTAAGTTTTAATAGTGTGTTGGGTTGGATTAGGATGGAGAGGTGGTGAAGCTTATGGAAAAGTAGCGCGTAGATTTAGTAGTGTCAGGCAGACAGGTAAAATTCACTCATCTAACTCCCAACAACAATCGACTCCACGAACTTTCCACTTCTATGCCTCAAGTGAACTTCTCAAACGTGATTATATGTGAATTCCTAAACGCTCACTAATTTACACATTTCCTACCAAAAACCTTCTAGTGCTCCTAAAAGTAAGAAAAGTCACCTTTGCGCCACTTAGTTCTGATGATGCGGGACATCAAGCCAATCAGAACAATTAAATAGAAATTCAGATCTGCTTTTAAGACCAGCTTTTTTACCAGGAGAGCCATTATAACAAAAATTATATCATCGAAATAATAACCCCGAAAAGCAATTAACACCCCTGCCAAACCCGAATTTTTTGACACCATACTTTTATTTCAGGGATTCAAATGTAATGTGTGACCAGACACAGAGGCAACATTAGTTCGTATTAAAGCTTCCGTATCGAGTGGTCATTTTTGATCTATGCAAAACCAATTTAATCGCTTTTTCATCCATTTCGTTCATGCCTATCTCCGGAATTTTGTAGTGCAGCAAAAGTATGAATTCTATTGAACCCCTTGATGATTTCCTGAAGTTTCGACGACATTGTCGGATAGATTTATGAGAAGCTGCGCCAAGCAGCGTTTCGTTGCTGCATCATCACGGAGAACAGAGGAGAATGTAGCATCTCTTAATGGTTCAGGAAGACATTGCCTCAGAGCCTCTCGAGCGCGAGCGTTATCACTCAACCTACTCAGGATTTAGAATCTCAGAAAACTGATAAAGAATGGTAAAACTTACCTCAAGAAACAGCGGACAACATGCTTCAAGAGTCTCGCAGTTTGTTGTTCGACTAGCTGGGAGACCATGTTACTTAAGACAGTCCCGACAGCATAAAAGCGTTCATATGTGGCACAAATATAGTTCAGCCCGTGGTCATCTAGTAAAATTTTTTGGACAATAAAAATAGCAACTGTTTTGCTCAACTCGGAACCTGTTTCCATGATTCGAAGGCATAAAGGAATGATTTCTGTTGTTAGGAGGAAATTTATAACGTCTGAAGAGTCGTTTTTGACGAGAGCACCGATTACACCAAGGGATGTCAGCCTCAGATATTCGAACGGCCTGGACTTTGATGTAGTATTGAGAAATGGGTACAAGAATAAAGGTATATGTGCTGAAGGTGTCAACAGTATCTTTGGGCTTCTTAAAGATCATACATACCATTAAGAAAAAGTGCTCTGGTTTCATTGTGGGATGCGACACATTGTAAAAGCGCCAAGGCATTACACACACGATTTGAGGCAGCAGCAGTAAGCTGAGAGGGATTAAGTAACGTATATACAGAGATGATTTCTTGAAGCAGAGAAGTCATAACACCTATTTGAAATTAGAAATGATCTTTTGATAAAAGAAGCATGCTTACCAAACGAATGCCAAAGAATTAAAGCAAGCTCCGGAACTTGCTCGCGTTTCTTGCTCAGCTCCAGAAGCGCAGCCTCCCTTGTCTCATCATCAAGCAAATCAGCGATAAATGCCAATGTTCGTCTATTCTCTTCTGTAACATTGTCCATCATACTTGAATCTTGACCATGACCTGATACTGTTGTAGGGCCAGGTGGATTGTGATTGACGGCGATTCGATTATAATGCTGTTGTTGCTGAGCAGCAGAGGCGGCCGCGGCTTGTTGAGCATGTTGATGATGACTCTGTTGATGCATCCATGACTGTTCGCCTTGAGGGTTGTATTGTTGTTGATGAGAAAACACATGTGCCCCGTGGGCAAGCATAATGAGCTGTAGTTACAGTCAAATAGCTGAGAGGCTATCAACCTCGAGATGTTGCAACCGATCCAAGATAAATTTTGCTTATGTACTGGAAACTGTGTCTAGGACCTAGGATCCGATAATGAATTATTATTCTATGTTGAAATCTCTCAACTTGGGCAACGAATGAATTATGTGATGGCCTTTCCCTTTCCCCACCTATTCTTTGCGAAACGTAACAGCCCTAAATGAACACGTGATCCAAGTACTAGATGTGACTGTGCGGGGTTCTGTTATCTAGGCTGTTGAGAGCGGCACACCTGTACAATTAATAATTATCCTCCACTATCGTGTCACACAGTAAATAATTGAATTTCCAGTGGGTACATGTAAATACTGCATACGAATAAGGGCTCAGATTTCTGACAATCAAACGAATTTTCGCCACCTCAACCTTTTTTAATCCACCGATTACCATCAACATTGACCGTGATCACCTCTTTGAACAGCTGACTCAAAGATGCGAATTTTTCTAGAACATCCCAGCAACACACCTTGAATTACAGGCTCCAACCGAATGTAGCTAAAAGTTACTGTACACTGGGCAGGATCTAAGCTACTTTAGATTAGCGTGGCGCGAGTATCCAAACATCGCGAGTCTGCTATTCACGGTACATGTATGTGATCATTCCCTTGCATCGTCATCATTACCATCTTCTCGCCCTTGTGTTGTCATCATTTAACCATCTGGCTTATATTTAGGCCTACAATACCAACTATGATTACAAGTACATACATGAAAGATTAAAATTTAGCGTATACAAACCAATGTGAAATTACGTAGATGCCTCCAAAAATGTCTCATAAAACATGAGCGGGCAGACACGCGTAAGGAGGGAGAAATATGATAAATTTCGACAGCGCCACGAACGATGTCTCAACCTTAAGATATATTAAAACTGTTGATTGGAAATAGTAGTAGCAGCAAGTTGTGAGACTTGATGGAGATAATTTCACAGAGAAGACAGATTTGCACAAGGAGTCTATTAATCGTGAGGGCAGAGAATTTTAATTGCTCCCACTTAGACAGCTATTTATAATATCTATCTAAAGAAAAAGGAAGTCTAGCGATCTGTATTAATACGGTTTAGCGTATTTTACCAACCTCACAACTTGTGGGAAGATTAGTATATGTTGATCTCGTTAAGTGTACACAGCTATCTTATCCAAAGTTGGATGTACTAATTTCAACACCCCTCCTCACTTTGTGCCGAAGATGAAGGTGCATAAGTGTTTCAATCTTAGGTTGGGCAAAGCTTTTATACATATGTCCGCCAGGTTCTCTGCTGATGGGATATGTAGTAATAGAAGGGATCCGTCTTCAATGCGTTCTCTAGTAAAGTGGTAGGAAATATCAATATGTTTGGTGGCAGCATTGAGTTTTGGGTTGTGTGCAATATCAATAGCAGGGTTGTTATCTGTCGACAGGGACGTTGGTATATCTTGTCCAATAAGCTGATGGAGACCACGAAAAATCCAAATGAATTGTCTTGTTCCGAGGGACATCGCCATCTACTCGGCGTCACAAGTCGAGTGAGCAACGGTACGCTGTTTTCTGGATTTCCAGCTGAGGGTGCATTCACCAAGCTGGAATAGATAGCCACCGAAGCTCCGACGAGTGTCAAGACAATTTCCGTATGATGCATCACAATATCCATTTAGTATGAGTGGGAATCCATACTTGTAAATTAATTTAATATCCTTTGTTCCCTTGAGATATCTTAGGTTTCGTTTTGCCGCACTGTAATGAGAGATTGATGGATCTGAGTTGTACTGAGAGAGATGAGATATCATATATGCAAGATCAGGCCTGGTACTAGATACGATATACATTGTAGATCCGATGATTTGCTGATACAGAGTTGCATTGGCTCTAGGTTCTCCATCTATCGCCAGCATCAGTCGTTGGTTACACTCGATGGGCGTAGAAACTGAGTTGCAATCTTGCATAGAGAATCGATCCAGGATTCTATTTATGTAAGCGGTCTAAGATAGACTGATTCCTGCATTAGAGTATTCAATCTGAATTCCAAGAAGCCAATGGAGAGTGCCCATATCATTTACCTGAAACTCAGATTTGAAGTGGGTTAATAACTTGTCCATAAGAGCTCCTTATTCTCTAAATAATACTATGTCATCCACGTATACCGCGATGATTAAAACTCTGTTGTTGTGGATGAAAACACATGGATCAAGGAGGGAAGAAACAAAACCAAGAGGAATAATATATTCAGCCAACCTGAAGTACCACTCCCGTGGTGATTGTTTCAATCCGTAGATACACCTATTAAGTTTAGCGACATGATTTCCTACCCTGTACCCTTCAGGGAGTTCCATGTGAATTTCTTCTTTCAAGGTTCCATGCAAAAATGCGGTTTTTATGTCAAGTTGTCTCAGTTTCCACTTTTTCGCTGCAGATATCGCCAGCAATAATCGTAGTTAGTCAAATCTAACAACGGGAGCAAAAGTTTCGTCGTAGTCTAAGCCTTGAACTTGAGAGAAGCCTTTGGCTACGTACCGTGCTTTGAATCTTTCAATCTCCCCATGGGCATCTCTTTTAATTTTGCAAACTCATTTTCCACCAACTACTTTTCTTCCTATTGGGCGTGGGGCTACGTCCCAAACCTTGTTCTCCTTAAGAGATGAAATTTCTGCCTCAAATGCTGAATTCTATTGGTCCCAATTGGGAGACAGTTTTGCACTATTATATGTTCTTAGCTCTGATTCATCAAAATTGATGACCATAGCAAAATCTTGACCATTGGCACTGGTCGAATTCGACGAAGCCAGTTGAAGAGGAACACGAGAAACATTCCACCAATCCCCCGTAATCGTGTCATCGAAAGTCTGAGGACGGAATGTGCGTTTTAGTCAAGATTGTATGGACATAACATTCAGAGAAGGGAACGGAGCCATTTGAGGTAGAGAAAAAGTTGTAGTGTTGGTATCGGTCGAGATTTTGGGTGATGTTGATGTTGATTGGTGAGATATGGATTGAGAAGTATGACTAGGGTCTTGAGGAAGTGAAATTTGAATCTGATGTTCAAGCCCGTTACCGATTGATATTGTCCTAGTGACATGAGTCGTAGTTGGATGTCTAGGATTATTCATATCAGCTGGGAAGGTATTTGTCTCAGAGTTGGTTTTCACTGCAGCGAAAGTAACATCAGCTGAGATAATAAGTTTTCTATTTTCTGGAACAAAGATTCGATAAGGGTGATCGACTTTGGTGTAACCTACGAAATTACCTTTTTGTGCTTTGGGAGGAGCTTTCTTCCTGATGGTTGTTTAGCCATAGGGATATGCACGTAGCATTCTCTGCCCAAAGGGTTGAAGGTGAGAAATGGATGGTTTGGTGCCCTGAAAAGCTTCTTAAGGAGTCTGTCCATTTACAGATCCATGTGCTATTCGGTTTTTAGTATAAATGAATGTTTTTACAGCTTCAGCCCAAAGTCTTTTGTCTTTTAACGGTAAGAGCATGGCTCGTATTCCTTCGCCTAGAGCGATTTAATCTTTCAGCGACACCATTTGATTCAGGAGAGTAAGGGGGAGTCGGATGACGATTTATCCCGTTCTCTTTAAAAAACTTGGAGAGTGTAGCGTTGACATATTCACCACCATTATCTGGCCGAAATGATTTGTGTTTGCCGTCGTGCTGTGTTTTCAATTCCGTAATAAATTCAATAGTGGCTTCTGCTGCCTCAGGTTTAAATTTGAGAATTTGTACGCTGGCATAACGAGTCGCATCATCAACGAAACGGATGTAGTATAGTGCATTTCCATATGACGGAGTGGGAAACGGCCCACGGAAATTGGAATGAATGTATTCGCCTTGTTCTTCAGCTCTTGTTTGAGATGGTTTGGGCTTTTTATGAGTATATTTGTAAACGATGCAAGCTTCACATGAGAAATCTGAGGGTTTTTTTGGGATACAGTTGAACCTGTCTAAAAGCAAGATCAGTCTAATTGCTTGTGGAATAAGTCCACCGAACTTTTTGCCACCAAATTTTTTAGCGCCTGCAAATTTTGCAAAATGCAAGAGGATCATGCACGTGTCTATATGTAGATCTTATTATACTCTGGTACTTGGGTAGATTTGGCACACCGGGGCAAGACCTCGCACAGCCACAACCACAACCACAACCACTGCACCTGCAATATGTGTATTCATAGAAAATAAAATTTAAGGGAGAAGTAATGAAGCTGCGCGCACAGAAAGGTTTTCTTGGATTTTGATATCTCTGAATGTTTAAGGTGCTGTTGTTATGTGAAGTCTTGCTCCACTGTGCCAAATGTGCACTGGTACCACAGTAGGACAATCTACATCTCTGGTTGATGCCATTTTTGGTTCCATACACGTATACATGCGAGAAATTCCCTTCTCTATTCACTGGGAAGTCTCAACGTCCAAGGTCATTTGTGTTGGGACATGGGTCACGTGAATCACGCGCGTAGCGTGTTGTAGATAAATACTCGTTCTCTTTAGCCTGTAAAAAGAAGAAGCTTTACACACTGGAATACAATCACGGTAACAACTGTTATTACAAACCCGTTCAACTCAGCACTAGTGCTATAGCAGGTGAACAATAGTCGACGTTTCGACCAACAATTTGGAGAAAAGGAGGCTGATGAATATGGCTTGGAATATCAATTCAACAAAAAGGATTGGATGACATAGGATATCTTCTTCTTATGGTTGTCAAG
Source organism: Podosphaera aphanis (assembly GCA_022627015.2). NCBI lineage: Eukaryota > Fungi > Ascomycota > Leotiomycetes > Helotiales > Erysiphaceae > Podosphaera > Podosphaera aphanis. The sequence continues at coordinate 27,483 of JAKRRZ010000188.1, forward strand.
CTTTGATCGCAAGATAGGACGTATTCCAAGAAGAAAAGTTCTACTTTTGCTTGACAACTTTTCTGGGCATGGGAAAATCGGATTCTTGCCTGCGCTAGACAACACTACTGTACATCTAAGCTGCAGCCGATAGATGCAGGAATCATTGCCTCGTTTAAGACAAGGTAAGGTACAGAAAGCAGCAACTTCGGCACGGCATCATATTAAGTGACAGAGGATCTTCAAAGCTTTACGAACTTGATCAACTTACTGCCATCAAGTGGACAGTCAAAATTGCTGGCAGCACACAAATATCTTGCACCAATCCACAGCCCCAGCTGCTTACGACGACACGTTACCAATTCGTGGAGAGGTTTAGGCCCTCCTGCAAATGGCTGTTAGTGTGCCAGAGAATCGCATGTCGGTTGAAAGTATTGTGGAGTTTCCAGATGAAGCAAATATGGAAAGCATTTCCATGGAAGAGTTAGTTGATTCTGCGATAAAACAGTCAGACTCTGGGGCATTAGAACAAGCAGAAGAACTTGTCCTTCCCTTAAAGATGTGAATACAGCACTTGCATTAACGTATGATTACGCACACCATCCTTCTCAAATAGGAAAGCCTCTTGATGTTGATCTCAAGGCAATTGATACTCTACTGGAGAGTTATAAATGGAAAAGGATAAACTCGAAACGACAAACAAGTATCCAATATTTCTTTAAGCCTATATGAATGAACATGTATATATACATGTATATGTACAATGGTGTACAACTCTAATGAAATACATGCGCACGTAAATGTGTCTCAATTTGGATTTTTCTACTTTAATAAGTAATTAATTACTTTGTTGCGAATAAGTTGCTACATGGCAATTTCACACCATGAGACAGGCTATTGACCAGGAGTCATGGTAGGGCGTTATGGATTGGAGTTGGGGAAATTGGGACTAGGAATACCCTGTACCTTTAGGTT
>JAKRRZ010000189.1:0-28336 GCA_022627015.2 Podosphaera aphanis
TCTGGAGGCCTGTCAATTTGAATGGCAATTGTAGTTGATTTGTAGACTTTATAATAAGGATTTGTCGGCTTGGTGTTGATGCGATTTTCCAAATTTGGGGTGGCGGACAGGGGGAGGTTAGGCTTACTGACTGCGCCAGAACCCTATTATTTCCGCAAGGCTGAATATCCACGAGGCTGGTATTCCTGTGGCTGTGATTCATAAGGCTGACACTCATGAGGCTACTCCTGTGGCAAGTACTTTGTGGTTGGTATTCGGCGGCTGGTGCTACATGTACAAACTTTCAAAGCTGGTCAGAAAGATCGTGTCATTTCATGTCACAATAGTCGAGGAAGAATATGTATATAAAGATAGGAAGATATGACTATAAATTCTTTCGGTAGATTTTAATAATTGACTGACTTTACATTTGAACTTGCCCTGGTGTTTACCATCATCATTTGATCCCGCGACATCACATACAAATTTTCGAATTTTTAAACGTAAATAACTTTACAACAAACGCCTTTCAGGTAAAATTTGTTTCATTAGATTATTATTCAGGTTATTAACTTTTTACCAATAAAAAGAAATTTAATTCTTGGGTGTGTTGGTGAAATTTGTTTAGGCTTGAAAACCTGGTGTTTTTCGAGGCCAAAATTGTTGATTTTCAAGTTCTGACACCATATATGTCCGTGATTTGTAATCTGAGGTTTCCCCTTGGTGACTAAAATCATCTCAAATATTTCTACTTGCTACTTCTGATACCGAGGTTACGAAAAAAGATCAACTCCAGACCAGTTGATCTCATTATTGATCTAACTTTATGGTAGTTTTATGGTAACTGAAAAAATGCAGTGGGTATAAATATTTGATTTCGGCTGATCTATGTTTTGAACAAATTCGGATGTCTCGCATTTTTAGGAGTAATCGTCTGAAGGCCTCACTTCTTAATATCTGAGGCCAAAAGTAGATCGCTAAGTTGATCTAGGATTAAATCCTACATGCCAAAGCTATCTAGTGCGCCATAAACTGAATGGAGTCTACTGCGTGGGATACTAAGAGATGCTTCAGTAGCACAGCAGATTCGTTTTCTAGAACTAGATGCACCAAATGTAAATGGATCGGCAATAAATTTCAGGTCTGGATTATTATTTGGAGCCTTTGTAGCTATAGGATTCTCAAATTCGGAACTTGAGCGCTTTCTTAGTAAGGGCTGCCAGCATGGCTTGGTCGATGAGCCCATGAGATTTCTTCCCTGATTTCCACTGTTTTTCACCGCCCGGGATTGATGATCTGCGTAACGTGGATGGCTGTGTAGTCCTTGAAGGACTCGAGCAGCTTCATCCCTCTCTGAATAGAGTTCCTCGGGTTTCTGACGAGTAAAAGACGTGTGAGCTGACATGCTAGGTATTCGAAAACGTGTAATCAGAGGCTCATTGTGGGATTCACATGAAAGAGTGGGGCCTTGCTCAATACCAAGCTCTTGGCAAGCTACTTTAGAACCTGCGAAATGCTCCGAGCTACATTTTTTTGTACTTTGAAGCCATATATGACCATTTACTTCTCGTGTGGAGGCCATGCTATTCATTCCAACAGTGGGCATTGTCCAAGTTGCACATGATGACTGTGATGGATCTCTTGAAATTGTTGATTCAGAGCGAATCAGTGTTAATGAAGATATTTTGGTAGAATCTTGTCGATGAGAATTAATTGATTGGATAGGGGTATCATACAAAGTCTTTAATTTTCTAGTTATCTGTGTTGATGGTACGTTTGACGCAAGTTTTGAGTGTCTTGAGGAGCTTTTGGTCACCATAGGTAAAGCACCAAACCTAGGTTCACTAAATTTAAAATTGTTCGGCGTTAGTTTTGGTGTTGGTAGCAGACCTAAAGCTGGAACTGTTCGAGTAGAGTTACATGAAGGAGAGTGCGAGGGCTCTAATATACACGGGGCACACGTATCTAGCATCGAATATGATATCTTTGTGCCAATATGTGAGCTGCGGCAATCGAATAAAAGTTGCGGGGGGTGAGAAGATGTTTCTGCCCTATAAATTTGAGCTGGCGGGTTGATACTATCAAGGTTGTCTAAGTCAGGATTGATGTGAAGAATAATTGACTTCAAATCGTACGAAATCTCGCCAGGTTTACGCCCAGTCGCCCCCACATAAAGCATAGACATTGAAGTGTATTTCAAAACAATCTTGGTCCAACGCTGGAAAATTAAATTTGTGATGTGAAGTTGCCAATTCACCGCAATTAGGAACGAAATTTCGTTCTGGTTAATCTCAAGCACGTTTAAGCCAGATATCTTGCTCCATGCCCGGGCTGAGTAGTTTCGATCTTGAAGATACTTTGACGCAAGGATAAGTGCTGCTAGGAACATTCGACGACCGCAATGAAGGGCTGCATGAGACGATGTCGATTTCTGTTGTACGGTCGATGAGTTGAGATCAAGTACGCGAGGCTTGACTAAGACTAAGTAATAAAGCGTGACCTGCAAAGTTGAATAACTAGTTCTTGAACGACGAAGTGTCTCTTGGATGAAGGTCCGCAGGGGCAGAACACTATCTCCGCCTGTGTCACACCTCCATGATGCTGATGATTGCGGCCATATTGCCTCAACAATCTGAGCAGAAGAGTCTAAAAGAAATTAGAAAGATTAATGCATCATGTCTCGGATATGATATCCTACCAACCAGACTGTCGACAAAACTTATCTTCTGATCGTACTGGTTTTTTGGGCTTTGAAGGCAACTAACTCGTTTATCTGGGATGTTCCTTGCAGGAAATTTGAGCGACGGTTCACAAGTCGGAGCCGATAACGACAAGTCATACGTGAATGCGTCTTCCATAAGTTGACATTGAGGTGACATTTGAGGTTCAAATGAATCACTAGTGACTGAAGATCCATCTGAAGATTGTGACGAGGCATCCGACCATACTAAAATAGAGGGCGATAAGGACAAATCTATTGATGGTAATGTATAAGATTTGTGCAAGGAACTGTTTAAGTATGAAGTACCTAGAGGCGGATGAGGATTGCCACGAGACATCGTCAAAGATATGTATGAGAGTTGGAATTCACCACCTGGTCACTCGAATTAAATAGGAAATCTGAGCCTCGGACAAAAGTCAACACATCTAAGGTCGAAGAGTGATTGAAGGTGAAGCAGATTCGAGGGGATATCAACTCGGATTTAGCTTTGGGGAATGACGTTAGTTACCAGAGTGAAAGTGACGAATTGATAGTAGGATGAATATCATATTGGCCTTGATCTCAATGGTACCTTGAGTAGCTTCGGCGCCGGATATATGTTAGAGTTGAGAGCGGCCGTCAGATGAATACTCCAGTAGATGAAGAAGTACTCTCGAGTGGAGGTCTCTCGGAGATGGAATCCTGACACTAATAGATTGACGAGGAATAACGAGAGGAGTTGGTTGATCTTAAATTGGGAAGGGGAATGCGGGATAACTATGGCAGGGAAAGTGTAGGAGATAAGAAGTTGCCGTGCTGGGTCCCAGGTAACGCATTAGCAAACAGTTTCTGATACGGAGAAGGAGCAGTTTCTGTTTCTGAAACCCTGTGTCTCTTTTTTCCGTTGCTGCTGCTTTTTCTCCTCCTCTCACACTCTCCAAATTGTCAGACGATGAAAATGCTATTAGGCAAAGAAACGAGAATTACTCGAGTAAACGAATGAGAATGAAAAGGTAAATGAAAAGGTAAAAGGATAATTCCTTGATTGGATGGATGGATTAAAGAATGACCTAACAGAGAGAGAAAGGAGCAGTTAACGTGATGTGATTGTAGTACATGAGTTGTTGTATGTGGCGGGGATGAGGGGGAGGAGGAAGAGGGAGGGAGGGGAAATAGGAGGTTGGGAGCTGGGAAAAGTATCAAAGTAAGAACTAGTAAGTTTTGTCGGTCGGATATTTAAAGGGAGACTCCCCGAGAAGAGAGAGAAGGGGACAAATAAAATTTGTATTCTCAGAGATTGTTGTTGAATCTCAATCGATAAATGGCAATTTGATGATAATTATTATTATTATCATCATCAAAACAAAAACACGATAAAGAGGTGGAAAAGAAAATACAGATGATCCTCAATAAATATAGGGAGCGCCTTGAAGGATATCCCACCCTGCAAAATTTATCCTCAAGTAGAAATAGATCAGCAGTCTGCCACTAAAAATAATACATGTAATTGTGAATTAATTATGAAATGTCTACCTAGACATTCCTGCCATAAAATTAATTAACGATAGGGAAAATTTCTAGTTGTGAAATTAACGTATGGACTACAAGGAATTTACATTTGTTCGCTGTCTCTAGGGCTCTAGGACTCAGGAAATAAGGATGCCTTGGACTTCGAGTATCGAGTTCTTCGGCGTAGAGGATGGAATTAGGCTTCTCATAGGGCACCTTTCTCAACTCTGTTGGAGACCTTTTTTTTCTACCTGTATGAAGTCCAGCAATACTTCGACGGGAAGTCGACTATCGAGAGCAGATTCCATAATCTTTTATCTCACATTCTGTATATCCTATTTTGGTACCAGACAGCTCTTGTATTTTTTTTTTTTTTTTTTTTTTTTAAATCATTCTTGTGTATGCAGCCTTTAGGCTATGACACGAATGACCCTAGTGCGGTACATGGAGCGATGTTTCAACATGACATAGGGGGTACTCACACCGAACATCATTTGAAGACATAACTCGAAGTCAGGTGCCTTACAGCCCTTTCTACCCTCAACCGTATATGTCTGCCGTAGGAACGCATTTCAGCCACCCACGGCTGTCCTATGTGCCTTCAACATCGTCACATACATGACCAGGCGAGAAATGTGGTGTGGGGGTCTTGCTGGATTCGAACCAGCATTCTCCTGTCTCAAGTGGGGCATGTGCCTTGGCTACCCAGACTCTACTTGGGAGAATGGCCCGGACGGTGTACCACACCACCATCCGACCCAGCTCTTGTATTTGGAGCGCATTGAATGAATACTATGATGGTGAGAGGTTGTGCACTAGACAAGGATGAACTGGCAATAATAATTTTTTTTGATCATGATTCAGCGTGCGGCGTTGGGTATGGGGCTGGGTTTATTCTAGGTTGATACCCATAGTGCTCATTGGATACCGACTCAATATTCCAATTTTTCCAAGTATATGTGGTGTCGTACATCCATCTACTGATAACTCCTCATATGTAATCTGTCTTTATACACGAAGATAAGTTGTCGCGTAAAGAATTAACAGGAATATATCTGCCACGATGCACGCACTAGATGTAGACTGTACAGATTTCGCCATGTTTATTCTTCATCGAGCGGCCACAGCCAGCTGTAAGCCCAATGTTTTGACATTATATTTGTAATTCTTTTTCAGGTTTGAAAAGGATGAAGTAGTCAGATCTTGCAAGTCTTTTGAAGCCATTATCTCAACAGTGTTGATTCCGGGATTCCTATCACGGTACTTGGCGTTCAAAATTTGTACTAAATGAGATTAGGGGATTTTAGTTCAGAAAAGAAACTTACATGCAAGCCTGAGTAAACAGTGGAATAGCAATTGGTGAAGAATTCCGCAGAAGCGCGTGAATAAGGAATAAATAGTTAAACCTGCCGTGGCTAATCAAAATGCTGGGTCAGATGGTGGTGTGGTACACCGTCCGGGCCGTTCTCCCAAGTAGAGTCTGGGCAGCTAGGACACATGCCCCGCTTGAGACAGGAGAAAGCTGGTTCGAACCCAGTAAGACCCGTTAACCACACTCTCTCGCGGTGGTGTCTTTCTCATAGCTTGACGAAAGCATACTCAGATAACCACGGGGTTTTCCTGCTTTTCCCTGTGGTGGGTATTCACGGAAGAGGTTACATGTCGCAAGACGTTATCCTCGTAGTGGTATCTGCAATTGAAATCTGAGTATGAGTGTTCTATAACGTCAAAATGAGTCATTCTATGAGAAATACACCTTCCGTAATCATACGTGTCATAGCTTCAAGCTGCATACACAAGGATGATGTAAAAATAAAAATAAAAAATAAAATAAAAATAAAAATAAAAATAAAAATAAAAATGCTTGACACACAAGATCAGCCGTTAATTATTATTCCTGTGCATAAAGTTGGTCAATGAGTCTATATTTATATTTGAATAGACGATTTATACATGTATGATGATATGGGTAACTTTCATAACCCATTATCCTTTAAATATGTACGCGCACATTTATAAATTCATTTTGATCTATTTCACAAAATTGATTCAGTGGCAAACCGCTGATCTATTTCTACTTGAGGATATATTTTGCAGGGGAGGATGTTTCTTCAGTCGTTCCCATTTTTAATTTTACTCTACAATAATACAACCTCACGACCAATACTTCACATAACTATACACTTAAATGTATGTCAAAATCTTCCCCGCCCCCCCTTCCCTTCCCCCTCCGCCCCTACCTGCCTCTACTGCCAATAGTAGAGAGGGGTCGCTGACGGCATTACTACTGTGAACTACCTCTGCCGCCAACACCAGGACCCAGGAGGTTACACTCCTGTTCCGAAACACTGCTTGCGTTCTAGATAACGCCATCAATGAGAATGAAAATCTACCCCAGCACCTTAAAAGGCCCTTCTGTAATTTCGTTGCCGGTCTGAACTTAGTGGTACGCTGACACCTTGACTGCCATGTCAGAGGCTCTCCTCGACCTCCGATCCATTATTCCTCTAGCGGGCTTCTGCAGTCCCATACGGAGCCTACAGAAGTGCAAAGCAGCCTTCCATGGCCTCAAGTTGCTCTCCCAAGAATACAACAGGCTATAAATCCTGGAATCGCCAAGCGCCCTTTATCTTATGACAATATTGTCTCTACTCCGGCCCCTAAACCTTTCGCCCAGAAGTCTAAAAGACCAACTAACCCCGATTACACTAAAACCAGAGCAAAAACTAGAGAAATCCCAGAAGAAAATCGTCTTTTCCTTCGAGTCTCCGCAAGTCATCCCGCCCTCCAAATTTCTCCTTATGCGGCCATGCTGCAAATCAACAATCATTTGAAAAACTCGTGCGAGAAGTTCAGTCAATCAAAATAGGCTTTGCAATCTGCCCAATCTCATCAACTGCCTAAGAGACTTTATTTACTCGAATGGGAGAAATAGAAACTTTCTTATCTACCCAAGGCCAATGCAAGGTAGAAAAGTCGACATCGCACACTGCCTACAGGCTCTCTGGTGTTCCTCGCTCGTACCAAGGCTTCGATGGGACCTCGATGACGACAACAGAGATAACTTCTGAGGTCGTGTCTGACCCCCTCCTTCATCTCACAAACATTGTCCCGTTAGATGTTCTCGAGTCTCGAGGACAATACGACTCTGAGTACTCTCCCACCAAAAGCCGGGTCGTACTATATCCCTAAAGCCCAAATTTATCCAAAATCCTACCACTATTTGGCGTTCGGAACCCAGTTAAAATTCTCCCACAGAGACTACATTCCCCGAAATGCGGTAGATGCTATGGTTGGCACAATGAGAGATCGTTTGCTAGACTCCCTCGCTGTAGACTTTGCGGGTCCAATCAACACGCCGAGAGCGGACATACCTCGTGCGACTCCACCAGGGATCACCTATACCCTCCTAAGTGTGCTAATTATCATGGCACTCATCCAACTGACTCATTAGAATGCCTAATCCGGCCTAGACAAGGCAAAACCTTACCAGCTAAAGCTCAGATGGCTGAAATTAGACAGGCAGCAGCGGCAGCTAGACTTCGATTAAAAGCTTCGTACTGTGGAGTGGTGGGAGTGCAGGCCATAGATAGTGTTTCAGAAAACAGCAACCCAGTCCAAGTTCCACAAACCCAGCCAATCTCATAAATTCAGCTAGTCCCACAAACCCTTTCTTCCGTTCGAAGACTTTTTACTGAGTCTCCCTCATTGTCTTGAGGAAAGTTCGAAGCTCTGGATCTAGACATGCAAGTAGATAATGTTGAGGATACGGATGAATATTAAGCCCTCGTCATTAAAGATAATTTCAATTAAGGTTGGACGATGCTCCACCACTCACCAAATCGCTCTCGAAACAACATTCGAAAACTGTATAGATATCTTACTAATTCAAGAATCGTATATCTCAAAAGATATAACTCGGAAACTAATCTGCAAACACCTATCTTTTCAACGCTACATACCTAAAGATGACTGGTCTATCTGACCTCGTGTACTCACCTAAACCAATAAAACAACGGTCTATTGTTCGTCCAAGATGCCCCTATCTCTAATCTAGAAGAAGGTAAAGGAGACCTACTCTTAACAATTAAGCTCCCCGGGGATATTGATGTCAAAGCTATAAATATTTACTCACTCGCTGAAATAAACTTCCTTCCTAAGACCATTCTAGCCGGAGATCTCAACCTCCATCACCCCAGCTGGAACCCTTCCTATTATAGCTTCATAGCTCGCCTTCAACACAGGCAGAAGATCTAGTTCGCTGGATTGAATCGAGAAACTACTTGCATACGAAATTGAAATTCCAACCTATAACCGTGGGAATGTTCTCGATCTTTGTTTTTCTTCAAGTCTTCTAATCTCAGAGGGCATTTCAGCCTCAGTACAACATGATTACGATGTGGGATCAGACCACTTCCCTCTGGTAATGGTCTACAGACCAGACAGAGTATTGCCTGTAGGCTAGGTTGGCTAACCATGTTACAGGCTGCGCCTCAAGTGACTTTTCTACGTATGAATCGCCGATGGACACTCTCGGGATTATGAGTGATCGCCGATCCGACGGATACTAATCCCCGATGAGCAGTTTCGGTACCGTGAATGACCTTTCAACCGATGGATATGAATCACACTGGGGTAAAGCTGCATGTATATATGTTCCTCAGCCTAGATAGCTACTGTTTCTAGATAATTAGAAAATAGACTGTATTACGGCCAGCATACTTTGTTTCTATTGTTTTGGTGATAGCCCATCACATATTTTCTAATTCACTTTCTTCCCCCTTCTTGCCAATCAAGAAGAACATTTATAGCAGATTCACTGTTCGTCCATGTACCGGGTTCCTGATTCGGACAGCGATTCAACCGACAGCAACCTATTTCGTGTTACAGGGTCTGAAAACGAACTAAAAGACGAAGACAGATCTGTAAATTCAGAGAATAGTTCAAGCAACTACGAAACTTGCGATTCGCAAGAATACTATACAATGTCAGATCATACAATGTCAGATCATACAATGACAAACCAAAATATGACAGATCATACCTTTCCGCCCGTGGAGCAACAGGATGCGCCCCAAGCACCTCCAGAGCAACCCGGTCAACAACAACCTGGGCTTACAAATATCCCCAATATCACAGCAGCTCAATACCAAGCCCTCCGAGAGATGATTATAGCTGAGATCGCAAACCAACAAACCTCACCGTCTCAATCTCATCCGCCCCACCAATCTCAACCTCAACCTCAACCTCAACCTCCACCATCCCAATCTCAATCTCATCTGCCTCAAATACCCCAACCATCGTACCTCCACCAACAACCTTATCTGCCTCTTCAAACCCATCCGTCTCAACCTTCACAGCCCCTCATCATAACCTCAACTAGGCAACCGAGTCAATGGCCAGTATGGGATGGTCTGACTGCATCTTTCAACGCTCACCTATTCCTTTTAAGAATTAAGGTTGAAGAGGATAGAGCCGTACTTGGTTCCGATAGAGCCATTTGCTACGACATATTCTGCTCTGTTCCGTCGGGAAAACAGTCAAGGATCCAAAATTGGCTAGAAACAGGAGGTCTAGATTGTAAGTATGGCTGGAGTCAATTTCTCGAGCACTTAAAAGAAAAATTTGAAAACAAGCTAGCTCGCCAAACTGTAGCTGACCAACTCGGTCGAATGCGAATGGGTCCCACCCAGTACTTTGTGGATTATCTTCAAGAATACGAATTTAAGATTTCACAGTGCGGAAGAACAGGTTGGACAGACGAATATAAAATAATGCATCTCGAGATTGCCATTAATACCCCTCTTCGTCAGCTACTAATGAACAGAAACTTGCCAGAAGATGATTACGCTAAATGGGTCTCTAAGGTTAAAAGAATCTCTGGTCGTCTTGAGAACTCGCCTTCATATCGACCCCGCGGCTCTTCAGGAAGCAAGACGTGGTATGTAGCCCACAACGGATCGAACCCTCAAGTCGCATCTCCAACACCAATATCTAACCAACAGCCAAACCTAGATGCAGATGAAGATACAAGGATGAGTGGAGTTAACGCCTTACAAGTTCTTCAAACAGCTATCATGGCCCTCAACGCTGGACCAAGTAAAACTGCTGATAACAGGCCCAGAGCTAAGTGGCGATTTATGGATGAATTTGAAAGGCTCTCAAATGAAGGTAAGTGCACTAGATGCCAAAAAACGGGACACAAATCTCGAACTTGCCCTACTTACCGACCAGCCATTGAGCCAAAGGTAATTGCTAGCCTTAAGAGCAGGAAGATGGATACTGGGAAGAAAGGAGAGGATATTGAAACGGAGAAGGAGGAGGAGGAGGATGATCTGTCGGGGGAAGATTAACCTCTGAACAGCGTCGCGTTCAGAGGAAGGGTGGTGTTTTCACCAGTGAAGTCAAAACAGCTCTAGGCGATATGAATAGCTCACCATTTTTAATTGATTGCCAGTTAAATTCTAGCTTTTATTTACATGCCCTAATTGATACTGGCTGTCTTTGTTTTGCTGCATTCTCAAAAGATCTTGTGAAAAATAACAACCTCCCGCGCATAAAAATTCCAGAAAAAAGTCTTCAATTGGCCGAGAAAGACGAAAAAGAAAGAACTATTAACGAAGTAACTTATGTTGATTTGGATATTGATGGAAGAAAAGAAAGAGTCTACGGATATATAATCCAAGATCTTACTTACCAGCTTATCCTTGGAAAACCATGGATGGAGCAAAATGATGTTGTCTACCATGCAAAAAGAAGAGAAATTCGTTTTGAAACAAAAACAGACAGTTTAGTTGTTAGAGAACAGCGCTGGTACAATAGCAGTGATTCTCCTGGTTTCAAAACAACCATACATCATGTTGCCACTGCCGTTAAGGTTGTAAGCACAACTTTCATCTCGCTAATCAAGTTAGCAAAGAGAAAACCTGCATCGCGAATCTTCGCCATATCCATGGAAGATATAAACAAAGCTCTAGAAACTAAATCAACTGACACACCAGACTTAATTTATGCCCAACTCCCAGACCAAATAAAACACTGGCTACAACTTTTCATCGAAGATCAGGAAAGCACTCTTCCCCCACATCGAGCGTCAGATATGAAAACAAATTTGGAAAAGGATGATAAAGGTAGGGAAAAACCAATCCCATGGGGGCCTCTCTATGGTATGTCGAGAGACGAGCTATTAGTGCTAAGAAAAACCTTGACAGATCATTTAGACAAAGGATGGATAAGAGCAAGTAGCTCGCCAGGTGGTGCACCCGTGCTTTTTGTAAAGAAACCTGGGGGAGGTCTAAGATTTTGTGTGGACTATCGAGCCCTCAATGCAATCACAGAAAAAGACCGGTATCCCCTACCACTGATCAGGGAAACGTTAAGGGCTGTTTCTAAATCCACATGGATCACTAAAGTCGATGTTCGGGCTGCATTTCATAAGCTTAGCATCAGGGAAGGGGATGAGGAAAAGACAGCTTTTCGTACGAGATTTGGTTCCTTCGAGTGGCTTGTAACACCGTTCGGTCTCCAGGGAGCTCCAGCTGCTTTCCAAAGATATGTTAATGAATCGTTAGGTGATTATCTAGACAACTTTAGCACAGCATTGTGAAGGGCTAGGCCCGGTCGTTTATGGTTGTCTGGGTTCACCCTGGTTACCCATCCTGGTTTAATTATGGAATATCCTCAGGGGGTCAGTGAGACGGGCTAAGACCCAGTTATTTACGGATGTCTGGACTCATCCTGGTCTCGTTATGGAATAGGGAGTTGTGCGAATACGGGGGAGCGGACACTTCGAATACGATGATAGTATGAGCACGAATGACTATGTCGGGGCAGGTACAGTAGGAAAGGTATTAATAGAGGTAGTACTCCTTTAGAGTAGGGACATAGTAAAATATAATTCTTTTGTGGTATTGCTTTCGTGCAGTGTCCGAATTGCTCTCGCCCGTTACAAGCATCCCTAGATGATATCCTTATTTATACAGATGGCGATATCAACGATCACTGGCAAAAGGTGGAGAAGGTATTCTAGCGACTAAGCAAAGCAGGCTTAAAATTGGATCCCAAAAAATGCGAGTTCGCCGTTAAGAGCACCAAATACTTAGGATTATCATTAGCCTTGGTGAGGGAATTAAAGTCGACCCTCAAAAAGTTGAAGCGGTAAAATCCTGGAGTATCCCTACTACTGTAAAAGGACTACGAGGTTTTCTTGGTTTTGCAAATTTTTATAGACAATTTACCCCGAATTTTAGCGAAATATCACAACCTTTGACTAATTTAACTAAAAAAGACCAGGCTTTTCTTTGGCTGAAAGAACATGACGAAGCATTCGAACGTCTAAAAGAACTTTTTATCACAGCTCCCGTTTTGGCACTTTATGATCCTGACAACAGAACGGTAATCGAAGCTGATCGTTCTGGATATGTGATGGGAGCCTGTCTATCTCAATTTGATCAAGCTAAACTCTTACGACCAGTGGCCTACTTTTCAAGGAAGCTTACTCCAGCAGAAAGTAATTATGAAATTCATGACAAAGAATTACTTGCTGTGGTTTCGGCTTTGGAAGAATGGAGGGGCGAGCTCATGGGATTAAAAGACCCTTTCCTGGTTTTTATTTATTTTATTTTAAATCATTATTGTGTATGCAGCCTGAAGCTATGACACGTATGATTACGGAAGGTGTTTTTCTCATAGAATGACTCATCTTAACGTTATGGAACACTCATACTCAGATTTCATTTGCAGATACCACTGCGAGGATAACGTCTTGCGACATGTAACCTCTTCCGTGAATACCCACCACAGGGAAAAGCGGGAAAAACCCATGGTTATCTGAATATGCTTTCATCAAACTATGAGAAAAACACCACCGCGAGAGAGTGTGGTTAACGGGTCTTACTGGATTCGAACCAGCTTTCTCCTGTCTCGAGTGGGGCATGTGTCCAAGCTGCCCAGACTCTACTTGGGAGAACAGCCCGGACGGTGTACCACACCACCATCCGACCCTTGATTTTTCTTTGATACGCTGGATTGATGTAGCTGCTGTTAGGTCATCAGACTTTGCTGCGGCCCGTTGCGACGAAAATTTATTACAATTAAACGCTGCAATGGCATGGCATCCTGGAGTCTTGATTCCCTCGCAGACATTTTTTTGATAATATATATAAATTTATGTGTAATTTAAATATAGGTTTACAAGAAAGGGCTGTGAGGTTGGTGGGGGGATACTATCTCCCGCAAGCATAGTAGTTTAAAAACTTTAAACCTCAAAGCTAAAAAGATGGATTCGTCGGACTGGATTGCAGAAAGAATAAAGATGAGCAAAAGTCCTGAGCACTTTTGCTCATTGATGGGGGATGATGTTTACAAAACTTTGACTGCTTGTGCGTTAAATGCCTCAGCTGTGGCAAGGTCAGGCGAGAAGAGCTGTGGCGTTGGGCGTCAAGTGACCCACCCGACCTCCGCTAAAAATTCAAAGTCTTGTGAATATTACCTGGCCATCAGCACTCAGCAGCATACAACACTTTATCCTAGCTGCATAAATGCTTTTTCTGCAAGCCCCTGCAACGTAGCAGAAAAGGGATTAAGCGAAACCCCACATTTGTGTTTTACGAGGTGTCTGATTGGGTGCATGCACTTGCCTAGGTATGCTAGATGGATTACTATGGATAGTAGATGGATGTTTATAGAACTAAGATGTATTGATGAAGATGTATTTATGATTGCGGAAAAGTGTGTCCCTCTGCGGATGACATTCCCTTACTATTTATACAGTGGGCTAGCTGGACTAACCGAACAACCCTAGCCCTAAGACAACCCAAGCAAACAGAGCAAACAGACCAAACAGACCAAACAGACCAAACATAGTCTTCACGTGCGCCACTCCACCCTTACTAGTCACGTGGCCACTGCCAGCCTGGTTCCATCATGCCTGACCTTGTCTGATCACAACAATTTGACGCGCAGCTACAGTCTCGCACAGGTCAGTTGCGTGAACTACTGAGACCTCCCCTCAACACTGTGCCCTCCCCGTAGTTATCTCGGTTTTACACTGACATACTGCTGGCTGTATTCCAGGCTTAGAGAATCGGATGTGAGACATGCGTCCGTTAGGGGAGATGACAGGAAGATATAGGAGGATGTTTTCTGAGAGGAGAAAGGGAGCATATGGGGACTTTTGGACAGTTTTGTTCGAGGAGTCATTTTTACTACTCTCGATAGTTAGAGTAATTCATTAAACTGTCTACTTATTTACAGCATATACTATCTGTAGCGTGACAAAACCCATCTCTTGAAGTTTGAAAAGTTAAAGTTTTCAAAGTATGCAGTATGCTTGCGGGAGATAGTACTAGGATTGTGGGTAGTTGTAATTAGACACTGGAAGATAATCATACAGGCAATGGTTAAGGGTGTGCACGCATTAAAGATTGGGTGCGGATCAAACCCAAATTTACCAGGTGAAATTGTTTGGCTGAGTAAGGAGTTTACATACATGTATTATGAAGAAAGTTGTATGTCAAAGATGTCCACCTTTGATCCGGGAGAAGAGCTGGAACTTACTCACTCACCTTGGCTAATTTCCAGTGCAACCAGCTTTATTCAATCGGCGAAGAAGCCATTCCAGCTCTACTGATGTCGCATGATGTCGTCCTTGCCACGCTGCATGCATCTAAGATACAGCTAGAATATATCGCTTGGCTTTCCTTCATTCCGACCAAAGTCCGATCAATTTAGCATTAAATGGAATCATCCAGAATTGGAGTTTAGGGAAGCAGATAAGTTATCCTTGCTGAAGCTCAGAAGAATTATCTATCATAGAGGCTTGAGTATCAATCATTCCGAAAGAACTCAGTCAGCTCATTTGCAGCTTGCCCAAAAAATTTTCCATCGTGATAAATGCAGTTGGAGATATAATATATGAAAGTCTTAATTTGCTAGCACTGCCGGGGCCATATTCACATATATATGAGAATAATTGTCCAATTCTTAGCATCGAAGATCAGTCCTCGGAGACCTGCAGAGCAGAAACAAATATATAGTCTCATTCCTAGCATAAAGGTCCTGCTTAACCTCTGACAATCCGACGAGGTTACAGCCCATAACGTCATAGAATTTAGAGATGTTGAAAATATACTTGAACGTCTATGGATAGTTTTTGGCATTACTGACAACCAAGTTGATGTGCATCGTCCCCCCCGAGTTGATTTCTCTTTTGGAAGCATACTGTGTACTACTTCGAAGAACTGGAGAATCCAATCAAGTTCTTTGGTTGTATTCGGCGCCAGCGAAAAATGCCGTCCTGGGTCGATAGATAGCTTGTCCTGCGTCCAGGATTTCAGGCTTCCTTCAACAGAGAATGAAGAAGATTTTTGACCAAGACCGTGGAGGATTCAAGAGAAGCATGTTTAATTGCGAAGGACAACGATGAAACAGGGGCAATGGACTTTGGAATACCATAGTCATGCATGACAGTGGAAGCAATTGAAAGTTGTGAAAAATAGAATGCCCTTGGTAACACAAAGCTGGTCAAGCATTTTTGCTGAAAAAAAAGCTGGTGATCAAAAATTATCGGAACGAATTCAGTATCTTATCAATTAACACACTATGTCATTGAACCAGAGCCATACCAGCATCTATCTCTAAATCGAAAATCCCGATGTAATGAAACTAAAGAAATTTAACTTGCGTCTTGTTCGCTTATATAATCAATAATATACATGTAATCGTCAACTACGCCCACAACGATATCATTCTTCCTTGGTCGGGGAAAGCAAGTGCTAAGTCGTTACCTCTCAAGCCTGGTCACAGACTGAACCCAACATCAACAAACTCTGAGAGCTCGGCGTAAATGAATCATAAATACATGTAAACACAGAGACTCTGAGGTATTTATGGCCATTAGTTTAAAGAAATCGGGACGTTGGTAGAAGCGTAGTTCCGCAAAACCCATGATATCAGCAGTCTCCGTTCGGCTGCTAATACTTCATGGTCTACATCGACACGTGACTGACCGATAAACTTGATCCAGATTATGTAGCCGAGTCTATCGAGTTATAAGTAGTACATGGGGTTTGGGGGAATCTACAGGATCCCACCAACGTCTCGACTTCGTCACGAGGAAGACACTCCATGCATCGGATTCATGTCAGATAATCCCCCGCAAGTTACAAGGAGTGGATCGAATTTGCGGATGTTGTGGGAAGTCTCTCCTCGCATTCCCAGTCCCAGGTGGTGGGGCAGCTACGAGGGGGTGGCCAGTTGGGGAGGGGGGGTGAGGGAACTCGAGTTCTGTTATGTCAGCAGCATTGGTGGAAGTTAGAACGACTGCCTGCGAGAGGGATAGCTACATTGTGAAACATGTCACTTGAAGCAGCCGGGCAACTTGACGGCACTAATTGGCGGTCGTGTCAGGATGGAACGGATTACTTGGTCCACGATTCGTGCTGTCACAAATCTAGAACGTCATGGTGAGTGACCGCCGCGGATCAATTGACGGGCGGGCGGGCAGGAGAGCTCGAGAGTCCGCTTCACAGATGGGCATGGCGGTCAGGTATAGAGCGTCGCTCCTCAGTGTACATGTCAGCAAAAGCATGCTCTGCGCACGAGACAATAGTTCATCGTAGAGCTGAGACGCTTACCTGCCTGCCTCCTTGGATATCCGACCTCGACGATAAATCTCTACGCACTCACCTCGCGACTCAGCCGCCGGTGACAAGGCGACGGCGGAGCTTTGTCTCGTAGCGGAACACGCCACGGCGACTTCGCCTATGGAGAGGCAAACCGATGAAAAAACCGCCCGTTGCAGATAGCCTCAAACATCGAAGCGCTTGCACGCTGGCCGGCATACCCGCCGTCACCTCCGACTTACGCCGAGACTCATGGATGATAAAAGATCTAGCTTTTAGGAGCCTTCAGACTAATGATGACAGCCCATGACAGGAGCCAAGACCACAACCACGAGGATCGAATAGTCTGAGGGAAGAACACGACCCATGTCGACGATTTCGAGTGTCGGCAGAGTTTTTGCTTATATGTGAGCCTACTTTCCTATATTGACGAAGCGTCTTGGTCCTGTCTCAACATCAACCTTAACCGTAAGTCTGAACATGTGCGGGAAAGAAGAGAAGTTTGAATCTTAGACTAGAGTCTGTTCTGAATGATTCAGCAATAGCCCCCTACCCCAACCTCCCAAACACAAAAAGTCAAACCAAAATGTAGTAACGCCATTCCCCAAAACTCTCCGATAGACTGTATTAAAATCCTGTGTAGGGTGGTCATGGGAAAAGAAACTTCATCTCCAACACCTCGCGTTAGCTTGAGGCCATTATAGCCCTTTTTGATGCGATAATCTTTGATAGGTTCAGCTTCGTGTAATTTTCAGGCATGTGTGCTCCACTAGCAATGCATAAAACTTTCATTCGACGATCGTAGCGCAAGCCTGTGAGGAGCTTTGGCGTGATCAGGAAATATTGACTGGTGTGTTCCCGGCAGGCAATTTCAACCATACGTTCATGAACCATACGCTCGTTGCGAGGATCCATTCCCTGATTTATTTCATCAACAACTCTGAATGGAGATGTGGCTAGGGATTGGAGCGCCATTAGATAGAATATAGTTGAGACGGACCGTTCACCACCAGACTGACGGTGTTGATCTAGAATTTGCAAAGCTTCATTTTCTCTACAACATCAATTAGATTCAAACCCTGTGCAGAGGATGCGGAGGAAAATAGTCACCTGAACTTGACCTTAATTTGAATCGCCCAATTTTCAAAATCCTCATCTTTATGCACGTTTACTTCACCGGCACAGCCGATTTGTTCAAAATTGAAAGAGAAAGCATCACTAATCGTTTGAACGAGCTGATCGAGAGTTGGCTCCCATTCACCTCGGACTTTGGCAATTCTGTTATTAATCTTCTCCAACTTCTTATCAGACTCCTCGATTAGTGCAGATAGTTCTTCTACCTTAGCTTGGCGACCTTCAAATTCTTCGATAGCTTGCGGGTTATCTGCAACAAGATACTCGAGCTTTGATTCTTCGGCCGCAATCTCTATTTCTAATGACTCGACTGTGGTACCTTCTGGTTGTTGAGCGAGCTGCTCTGCATAAGGTTCGTTCTCTGGATCTGCCAAGAGCTCTTTGCAAACCTTTAGTGCTCTTGATGCAACGGCCTTAACTTTTTTGGCTTCCTCGTCGATGTCCCTGACTCTCTGCTTTTCCTCATCTCGTTGTTGAACAATCGAACTATTTAGTTCTATAAGACCAGTTACATCGGATTCAGCTTCGATTGATCTAATCTGCGCTTCCAGAAGATCTTCATGAGCCTGCCGAACCTCTGATACATAACCTTTAAATTTCAAAGCATCTTTGGCTTTTTGAATAACAGCCTCATCATGTTGAACATTGAGATTTTTTGCAGTCTCTCGATGCTCAAGTAATTTTTCTTGGGCCTTGGAAAGACTTGCTTCCTCTTGCTCTGCAAACGATTAATTTTGAGTCTGAAGACCAGATACTCCAGACTTACTGATTCTTTCGGGTAGAGCTTTAAGCTCTTTATCTAGTTCTTGGAGCTTAGCTTTTTCTCTTAGGATGTCTTTCTAGAATTCTTAAATTAGTGAATACCTTAGCCAAGATGAAGAGAAAAACTACAATTTCTTCTCGAATGTCATTTTCTTGTTTTATCAACTCATCTCTCTTAGACTTTATTGGGTCATTTTTTTGCTTTAGTTCTTTAAATTCAATAGTTAGTTTCTCAATCTTCTGTTCAATCTCTGCTCTTGCTGAGGCATCGATGGCTTGATTTGTCCAGAATCGTTCAGGAAATACTGGTCTAGTGATTGTAGAGACCGCGCCTGGCCCATACTCTTTTCTCCTGGTGACATTAAACCTCTGGGTTTTTGTGACCCACATGTTAAGTTTCTCTTCTCGGAGAATCGTTTGGTAAGTCTCTTCATTAACATCATTAAGCGCTATGGCTGACCGATCAAGCCTCGCACTATCACAAAGCATCGAAAGGACAGGGCCAGGACCATCCACTTGGTCGATAGCCCAGCCTATCATTCCGTAACGTCTCACATCCTCGGGAGACAAGGGACGATCTACTGGTATTTCTGGATGGTCAACTTGCTTGATAGTGATATCTGTCAGTCTCATTACTTCATTGAGCTGATCACTTAGTTTCTTGAAGTCTGCTCTGGTCTGAGCAGAAATTGTGACCATATCGTTTTTTCCAATTAAAGACTCTACTTCTCGCGTATACTGAGGATTTTTCATTGAGCAGGTAATAAGGGGAGGGCCTAAAATCTCCTTTTCAAATTGTGACTGATTATCTTGAATCCATCTCCATGCTCTGGCTGTGTCGCGGGATTGCTGTTCTAACTTGCTGATTAGCTGTCCTTCGTGGGAATCGAATCTAGAAAGTTCTTCATGAGCTTCGTCGAGTTTCTGCTTTGTAGCCCTCCCACAAGCATGAAGCTCTTCTAATTTTAGTTTCTCTTCACTGAGCTGAGACTTAATTTCTCGAATTTCTTGCTCTTTTGTCCGCTAAATTATTTCAGCGCCGGAGACTGACAAAGGGGGATATACATACTACTCTTTGATTCCATTCAGCGGCATTAAAGGATGACGTCCTGTTTTCACTTTGCTTCTGCAAATTTGTGATATTCTTTTGACACCTGCCAATTTTAACTTTTGTGTTTTTTTCTTGTT
Source organism: Podosphaera aphanis (assembly GCA_022627015.2). Classification (NCBI taxonomy): domain Eukaryota; kingdom Fungi; phylum Ascomycota; class Leotiomycetes; order Helotiales; family Erysiphaceae; genus Podosphaera; species Podosphaera aphanis. Next base: position 19,897 of record JAKRRZ010000189.1, read on the forward strand.
CTGCCTCGGATGAGAGGTTAACTTCAATGAGGGATATATCTTCAGTAAGTTTTTCATAGACCATGTTAAACCTTTGACATTTTATCTCAGCAGCGTGAAGTGCTACTTTGCGCTCTCGCAAGACAGATTCTATCTTTTTAGCGTAGTTCTTTTTGTCTTCAATAGAAAGCAAAGTTGGTGTGATACGTGCCTCTAGTTCTTCGTAGGCTTTGTGTGCTGCTTGTTTTTTTTCTTTTGCTGCATTATGCTCAGCAATTGCTAACTTATACTCCATGAACGGAACCTGTTTTCGTAGCAAAGAAACTTTTTCCTGAATACTCTTTCTTTCCTGAAGCTTTTGAACCTGTACCTGAAGATTTTGTTGACGAATCTCAAGGTTACTCAACTCTTGCGAGAAAGTTTCTTTTCGGGATTCTAATTTTTTTTGCCCATCTCGGAGCCTTTTCAGTTCCTCATGCTTTTCAAGAACACTAGGCGGAGCTGCAGCTCGTTGAGTCTGAAGAAGTAGCTCCGTAGGGGAAAGCCCTGAAAATTCAGCTACTTTTTCTTGGGGAAGAAACTGGCAAAGATTGTCTATCTGGATGGAAAGTTTTTCTACCAACGATTTCACAGCTTTTAGGTTAGATCGCTTGTTGTTCAGCCACCACTCGCGGGAATTGTCTTCCCTGACAATTCGGGAGCGTATGACATAATTACTTTCACCTTTCGGCCCTTGTAACTCTATCTCGATGATTGCATCGTCCATATTATGCTTCACAAATTCTCCAACTTGAGTCGCGCGGCCCAGTTGAGCCGGACTCGATCCCAAGCCCAAGCATATCGCGCAAACCAATGAACTTTTGCCTGTGCCGTTTGGCCCGATGACCATATTTAAATTTGGTCCGGGATGAAATTCGGCTTTGTTGTACGTTACAAAGTTTGTAACCTTGACCCAGACTATAGCACCGTGTTGAAATTCGTTTGAGCGGGTTTCTTTCCCACCATTACTGATCCGATGATACCCTGCATTATTCTTATCGCCGTTGCGATTGGTATGCGTTCTGATTGCTATATCGCTCGTATTGGATGAAGGTAGATGATTATTTGTTCTTGCCCGCTTGTTGATATCCGTATTTCGTGAGCGCGAGGCGCTGTTGGGTTCATCGGAATCCTGATCATCTCCGGGAGAAGAATAGGCACGTTTTCTGCTGGCATACGGTGTCATTCTGATGAATTTTGCTTGTACTTTTCTGGGAGAGAATTGGTGCGATCTTGCGTGGCGGTTATTCTTGATTGCGATGCGACAGTCGAGCCGAAAATCTGAGCTACCTACTTTTCATCCTAACCCGCTTGGTCTCGAGAGCTGGGAAGACAAAGGAGTGCAACTCTTGTACTAGCCTGATTTGTTTCACACCCATTAAACAAGGGATACACGAAATCTAGGAGATCTTGAATCATTATCCTTAAGCCGCGATTTGGGTCATTACCAGAAGCAAGGCGTGTGTGCATTTAGTCTATTCTAATTATAGATAATAGATGCTTGTACAGGGCTACTGGGATATTGAAAATAATCTTGCGTTGAAATCGTGTTCATAGTCACACATATTTGACCCCTGTGAATATACACGAATTTCTCGTAGAATTAAATATTCGAAGGATGTAAATGGAAAAAAAAAAAATTCGATTTAGTAAACAATAAACGTGGTTTATTATATCGTAAAACACCATTTATTGCTATCCCTGTACCCCGCTCCTATGAGAAAGGTTAGATTGTGGTGCAAGACGTACACATAATGAAGATTAGGTGTGAATATAGTAAAAAGAAAAAATCGACTACAGTGATATTAGTACATGTACAAGTATTTACGGGTGAGTTTAACTTAACTTACTTCGTCATCAGATGCCATCAACCCCTGAGTTAGATCTAGGACATGATTAAAATATTTTTAAAGCATTGCGTTTTCTCTAGTTATATGTAATCAGGCATTAATTATATACTGTACATATGGTACTCACTCTGAGATGCCCGTAATTAAGTGTCGATACGGTTTGAATAATGTACAAAATTTGCTTGAAGCTATAACGATTCTTACTCAAAGACACCCAAGCTAGATCTATTTACTAGTACATATATTAGATGAAGAAAGCTCCAGTCTGAGTAGTATCATTTTGGATATCTTATACATGGGCCTATTCCTAAAGGCACCAGATTAATCACGACATTTAAACAACAACGCCTCGATGGGTTCATCCGAATCCAGGGGGTGTCTGGCTTTTCTTCCGAGTAGAAAGAAAGAACTTTTATTTTGTTGTCTTCAGTATTTGACGGTGTTTTTATTGATGCGTTTTGCACTTCTTGTGTGTGATCAGTTCGGATAGAAAATTAGGCCAGAATAGCTCATTAAGTGTTACTAAAGGTTTGTTTATTTTTCTTTGAATAATAACTAATTAGATCATATTCAAAAGAACGCGCACATTCCTCGGTTGACTCGTCAGGTAAAAAATCCCACCACAATGTATTCCACTAGGAAATATGATCCATAAGAAATTAAAAGTATCCCTTTAAAGAACTTGCTATTTCTACTTGCAAAACATCCCTGGGGCTGGGGCTTTTATTTTAAGCTTTATGCTCTTCTCGACTGGTAACACATATCTACTTTTTCATTCTAGCATGATGTTGGAAGGCCGCTAACTTTGTGTAGGAGATATCTTTTGCTCTTAAACATCTATTTTGAATTAATTTTGTCGTTGTTTGATAAATTCTCCGGATTTGAACGTAGAGGCCTCGAAGGTAAAAGCAAAGCTAATATCAATGTCTTATATCCTTGGGAAATCATAAGAGCTCGTAATTAGATATCATGAACCGAACGATACAGCAAAACTCAGTGCGTCAACCGTTGGGGGACGCTACTCAGCGACTTAACATTTTACAACCAAAGCCTTATAAGAAAGACCTAGTTCCAAGAATACGCTCTGGTCATCTGAAGCCTGATCATACTTTAATCTCAGAAATTACCAATAAATTTAGCACTAATAATTGCAGTACTGAGGTTTCGCTAGCAAAAGATGTCTCGAGCTTGCGTGTTTCTGCTTTGGCTCAAAATAATGACGCAGAGAGAAATCGAGAATCTATGCTTTCTACAGCCTCGACAAGCCCAGGAAGTAAGTTGAAGTCCTGTGTAGGACCTTGGAAGCTTGGAAAAACTTTGGGGAAAGGCTCAACCGCAAGAGTCCGTTTGGCACGTCACACTTTCACGGGGCAAGAGGCTGCAGTAAAAATTGTCCAGAAAGCAAGTGCGCAAATTTTCCAGTCTGGTAGTCTAGCAAATTTCGAAAGAGCGGAATTAAAAGTTCACGATGAAAATAACGGATTTAGACGAATGCCAGTCGGAATAGAGAGGGAAGTTGCCATCATGAAGCTAATACAACATCCTAATATTCTGAAGCTATACGATATCTGGGAAAATAGAAAAGAGATGTAAGTTAACCTTAAGAAAAATTTGAAAAAATTGGATGAACGACTGATTAAAAAGCTATTTATGTCTCGAATATGTAGACAATGGAGAGCTGTTTGAGCATATTGCATTAAAAGGTCGACTTGGAGAAGAAGAAGCCATCAAGTATTTTCGGCAGATCCTTAGTGCAGTAGAATACTGCCACTCGTTTAATATATGTCATCGAGATCTCAAGCCTGAGAATATTCTTTTGACTAGCAGTGGCCGAATCAAAATTGCTGACTTCGGTATGGCTGCCTTACACCAGACCCCAGACCATCAATTGTCAACTTCTTGTGGTAGTCCGCACTACGCTGCGCCAGAATTGATCATGGGTTCAAATTATCGGGGAAATATGGTAGATATTTGGAGTATGGGAGTAATATTATATGCCACATTATCTGGAAGGCTACCTTTTGACGTTGAAGGCACATCCAAAAGATGGCTACAACCCCTTCTACACAAAATTAAAAAGGGACAGTACGAAATGCCAGCTGACTTTAGCCCAGAAGTTAAAGATCTTATCGAAAAAATGTTGCGGGTCAACCCCAAAGACAGAATTACTTTGGGCCAAATCTGGAAACATCCTTTACTCGCCAGGTATGACTACTTGGATGATCTTGGGCGGCAGGCATATGCTCTTTCCCCGAGCATGAAAGATTATAGTTATTTTGTGCTTCAGAAAGCTGATATAAATATGGAAGTCTTTCGTCATTTGAGGTCAATGTGGCATACACTTTCAGAACAGAAGCTAATGGCAGCATTACTCAGTGAAAAGTAAGTATCATTGTTAAATTCAAAATAGGTGCGACATTATTGACGAGAAGAAACAGGCCAAATGATCAAAAACTATTCTATGCACTGCTGATAAAATTTAGAGATGAACAGTTAGAAAGCTACATGCCAAACGTCAGCTACTCTCCAAGTGACTATCATCACGTTAAGCCACTCGACTTAACGAAGACCTTCTCCACTTGTCATTTCCCACGGCGTACTATCGGAGGAAATCATCAAAGGCAGATTTCTAGATTTACTGTAATAAGCAATGCGGCAGAGACAATGCGAAATGATGATCTTTTCACAGCTTCTTGTCCCCCAAAAATTAATACTGGTAGAAGATGTGATGGAGTAAAGGTTATGATATATCGCGATGCGACAAGTTTCGGAAAAGAAGGCTTTGGCAATAGATTGAGAACACGACAGATACTTCGAGGGTCTGAAGCATCTAGCTCACAGAGTCAGAAGTCAATTGTAAAACCTAGAATCTATGTCTCACGAGGTTCCTTAGCAAATTCAGCCAGAAGTCGGAACAGCTTAGGGGGAATTCGTGTCCCAGTTGGCAAGAGACGAGGTGTGAGCTTTAGACACCTGAGACAAAAACAAATTGACGATGTTGGGTCATGTCTCAGAATTTCAGCAGTGGCTCTGAGAAATAAGCCACAAGGTAATCACACTGAGTTGACTAATAACAGTAATTTACTTTGTCTGGCTCCGACGATCCCCAATGATTTTGTCAGATCAAAGAAAAGAGACCAGTCAACATCTAACCAGCTTTCGGCGGGAGTAAAGGACGATCAACTTATGAAACTGAACGAGGATGTTCGTGTTCAAAGTCTTAGTCTAGCCAAAGACTGCGATGAAGCTTTTAATGGCACAAGAAATTCTAAATTCGCGGAGAACGAACTGGAGAGCGAAAACCATTTTTTAAATAATATGAATAAGTTTTCAGAGATATTCACAATAGATACCCGTCCACTTCCACAGCCTCCAATTCGATCTGAGTCTGTGAGGATTGAGCTGGTTGAAGCACGGAAGCAGGCAATGGCGAGAAAAAGATATGGCAAACACGAGTCCACTGCTTACTTGAACCGCTTAGTGACTCATATTGATAAACTTATGCAATCTTGGTCTATAGAAGGTTCAAATACCGAACGCCGTGCGACTTCTGCACCGATATGTATGGAAAATTTGACTCCAAATCAAGAAATATCTTCAATATACGAGATTGTATCTGACAATAGTCCTCCAAGAGCTAAGGCTGGCTCATTTTTCAGGGAGCATAAAAATCGCATTAAAGCCAAAGGTGAACGCGCCACATCAGCTCCCGAACCTTGTCGGGGAAATGATCATTTGTTATCTCGACATAAATCATGTAAAAAAGATACAATTAAATTTGTCCAGCCTGAATCAGCGTGTGGGATTACGGCATCCAGTTCACTTCGAAAGGAGTGCTCATGGGTTGGATCTTCGAGACCTAAAACTCGGAGTTATGACGCTACAACTTCAGAGAATTGTTCGCAAAAAGCCAAAGATACTTACTGTGTTGACTCAAAAGTAGATACGAGTACACCCATGGATAGAAAAAAATTGAATTGGTTCAGGCGAGCTTCAAAAGAAGACAGCGTTTCGTTATTCGAAAGAGAATTATCGGAAACAAGAGTTTCGAATTTGGCAACCAAATCTCTGGATTACAAGGCAATTAAACCAGATTTGTCTCTCCCTACAGTAAAGCCGAAGAAAAGAGTCAGTTTTTTGTTGAAGAAGATTTTTAAGCGACAAAATTCAGAATCGGACATGTCCTTAGGTATGAATGACTAACAAGATTTTGGTCTCGGAACTGATTTTTCATAGAAATTGACTTTGATGAAATTGAAAATGACTCCATTTCAAGAAATTCAGTAATCCATAGCAAAGAGAACAAATCAATGAGCGATGATGATGAAAAAGCTAGACGGATAGCCCCTCTTCGAAATTGGTTCGCTAAGCTTTTTCATATAAAACCTACAGCAAAATTTATTTGCTTCTCTATTCTGAAGAAGAAAGCTCGACGGGAAACTGTAACTCTTTTAAAAGAATGGAGATGTTATGGAATTCAGGATATTAAAGTTGATCGGGAGCGTAATATGATCTTTGGGAAAGTCGGAATCAGAAACTGTACGTTGACACTCTGTCTCTATTGGTTACGTTAGCTGATATAGCAGATCTCAACATCAAAGAGGTAAAGTTCGCCGCTGAATTTATGACAGTAATCGAGCACGGAAAGCGGTCAACGCTTAGCGTTGCCCGCTGGACTCAAGAGCAAGGCGCAGCTAGCAGTTTCCAGAAGGTAGTTGAAACTGTTGAGACGTTTCTCAAATTACGCAGTTTGCTAGTCTCTGATGAGCGCAAGAAGAAGATGATGATCAAGACTGTTAAATCTCTTAAATATTGAGAGTCTTTGAAATTTTTCCATGTAAACATCTTCCTACCCTAAAATTTATGATTTGTTTTCATGAAATTTATTGGTTAATTTATTTGCTTTTTAAGCCATGATTCGGAATGGGGGGGATTCTTTGTATGATGATGGATTAAAAGATTCGATGAGAATGACTAAAAAAAAACTTCAAGTAGTCGACCTAAGAAGATTCCAAGCAAGTATCAGGATGAAAGATTAGTTGTAGAATAGAAAAGATCAATACTATGCCTTCTCTAGGGGTTAAGATGTATAATTTTACAAACATCGAACCAAGAGCTGAGAGCCATGAGCCATGAGCCATGAGCCCAAGACAATAGCTTATGTAGAGTTCAACCAGGACTTAAAGTAATCCTGGATTAACCTTGATATAAAGAGTCGTTAGTGGGAACTTTGAACGCCGTGGGAAAAAAAGGTGTAGCCATGATACTTGGATAAACGATTCCAGCGTTTTCCCTGAACAGACGTTAAACCTTAATCCTAACCATGAGCAGCAAGTACCGAGGGTAGTTTCTGGCGGAAGCAGACAGTAGAAAGGGGTTCAACTTGTGCTACGACCGGCTCGGTCCTAAGCACGAGATGAGTGGTGAGAGGCCGACACACGACTGAGACAGATAGGTTTCACGTCGACGGTTAATGGACACAGGCGTGGCTGACTGGGAGAAGCAAGGTAAGTCGATAGATAAATCGCATGCTGTACCACGACGGAGATGCACGCGTGGCCTGAGTCGATCGGCGATGCGCCAGGCTCTTTCTGTGGAGCCTGGGAGACGTGGCAAGGCCTCTCTCCGGCCCGTCGCCCAAGCCGCGATGCGCTCCCACGTCCTGGCAACGTGAGGATGAGAGATGTGCATCGGCGATGCCTTTACATGGGCTGATCAAGGACCCCTCATCACGACACACGCGCTGGGTTCCTGCATTTGTCGTCCATGTGGGAGTCGCTGTGCGTGTGCTCTGGGACAGCCGCCACCGCCGTCGCCGCGCACGATGTCCGGCCCATGGCGCTTGGTGCGTTGGCTCATGATATCTAGTAGACGATGCACGGTGGATTCAGTGACTGTTCTCGGTGAGTGTGGAGAGGCAAGTTTTTCTGCTGCTTTTTGTTCTTGGGGTGGCCTATCATCGTGTGGTGAGTGACATTTAGACCGAGTCGAACTTGCCGAGATTTAATCTGTGACGTTTGCCTGGACTTTGTGTGTTCCGATAGTTTCTACCATAGTATGAGTTGCACAGGCAGAATGATCACTCTCGTCCCGGGCGGGTCTAGGGGAACTAGGGTTTGCGGAGTCACCCTAACTCACATGGGTATGATCTTCCAATCATAGAGACGCTTTACCTAATTGAGGAATGAAATACACCGGGGATCTTACGGATATTCTTCACGGCGGCAAAGTCGTCTACCCTGCTTGTTATTCTTGGTTAAAGCACTGCTACCTGTACTTAATTGTTCGGTTGGTCACAGCCCCACCTCACCTAATCGCTCCGCTATTAGGTGAGGGACAGCAATCTGCAAATTACAGCAATCTGCAAATTTTTTTGACACTTGATGCGCCAATTGATATAACCCAACGACAATATTGTAGACTGGTTTTAAATTCTGCTAATATGATATGATCAATGAGATACAACTTAAGGCTTTTAACAAGTTTTCGTATCATGATAAGTCTTATTGCGCGAGCTAGAAGTTCGCAAAGTTGCAAAAATTGAATTCTGAAAAATCACTTTTTGACCTTCG
>JAKRRZ010000190.1:0-28206 GCA_022627015.2 Podosphaera aphanis
CGATACTCATCAATATCATCATTGTTCTATTATCACTTCTAGTCTTCTTAAATTCTCTATATCCTTAGTTCTCTCTAGACTTAACCGCATTAACATTATCATCCAAAGTACACCAAAAGTTCTGACACCAATGCTTGGTACTATATGCAAGATATAGTAATGTCATTTTTCAACAGTTGGTTTCAGTAAGTTCAATTGATTGAGGATAAGCAATGAAAAGATGTTGTATCCTGTTATTACTCGAGACATTGATTTTATGATATATATTATTGTTCTGGAGATGCTGAATAAGTGCATCGTTTGCGGAGAGTCCATGCATTTTCTTTCTTTTAAATTATAAATATCGTACGGTTGAAACGGGGTATTGGAAATCTCGCAAAGGTATGTGATTGCTTGAGCAGTCTTGATTCCTAAAGATGTTTTAATTCATTTCTCTATGAGATATAATATCTAATATCACCTGCTCTATGTAATGATCTGGCTTGATTAATTTGTGCTTGTGAAAGCTTTAGATGTGCTGGATGGGAGCTAATTGAGTGGGTCGTGTTGATTTTAGTGCTAGTTGGTAATAATTGTCAGTCATGCAAGATACATCATGATTATCCTTGCATACCAACCCCTTTATTTTGGGACAACAATATTCACCATCTACAAGAGTTTTATTTACTTTTTATTAGAATCTTGTATAAGTAGCACTCTGTACCTGAAGTGAGAGATATTAACCTGTCCTCTCTCCACTTCAGTTTACAGACTCTTTACGTTCCACTGCGCTATTCTCTTTCCACGTGATAAATCAATAAGTCTTGCGACTTAACGCTTCTCCAAAAATAACAGGTTGGTGGGTGTTTTTTTTTTTAAATCATTCTTGTCTATGCAGCCTGAAGCTATGACACGTATGATTACGGAAGGTGTGTTTCTCATAGAATGTCTCGTTTTGACGTTCTGGAACACTCATACTCAGATTTCATTTGCAGATACCACTACGAGGATAACGTCTTGCGACATGTAACCTCTTCCGTGAATACCCACCACAGGGAAAAGCGGGAAAAACCAATGGTTATCTGAATATGCTTTCATCAAGCTATGAGAAAAACACCACCGCGAGTGAGTGTGGTTAACGGGTCTTACTGGATTCTGTCGAAGTGTCAGCCTCGTGTTGATTTTATGTCACGTGTAAATAGTTTTCCTTGTAGTCCATACATCCTAACAGTAACAATATATATACACATCAATTAACTCATGATTTACATCCTCTACGTCTTTAAGAGATTCGAACCAGCTTTCTCCTGTCTCGAGTGGGGCATGTTTCCAAGCTGCCCAGACTCTACTTGGGAGAACAGCTCGGACGGTGTACCACACCACCATCCGACCCTTGGTGGGTGGTTGTGTACGCTATATTCCATACCAGATCTATGCCTTAGCTCCCACTATGTATCTGAACGTTCAACAGCTGTAATAGAAAACTGACAACCTGTTTTTCGGGTAGCTGTTTGACGCTTCCGGTCCTGTGGGCTGATTTTCGGATGTTTTTCGGGTGGTACTTCTCCGGCACGGTCACAACTGTAGATTATTCTGGTTCGTACACCATTGTTAATCTTTTTAGATCGCTCAATACGAAATGCGTATAAATGTCGTGACGCCCATGCTTGAATTGAAGAACATAACTCATCCCTTGACTTAAATACAGCCTCTGGAGGCAATGGCATAGATGTAAGAGATGATGAAGCTTCTCCTAAGAAGGGTTGAGCAATAGCGGGAGTAGTAGTGCTCATGATGAAGGGGCAAATTTAGGGCTTCGAATATCCTTTACAATTTAATTATATTGCTGAAGATAATTGTTGTTGTAGTTTTGTTTTGTTTATCTTATCATCAACCTGTTAACACAATTTACACATAATAATGTTGCTAGGCAACGAAATTATTTCTTGCTGACTAATACACTTTGAACCTACACCATGGGGTAAGTGTAATGCTACTCATATTATCCCATGCAACGACCTTACATCGCGAAATACTGCATATTTGGTTTACACGGAATGTTTCCGAATACATTGACTTCCTGACTCAGTAGTTTCAGATCGCGGCTCTCAGTCTACAACAGAGTTTGGAAGTGGCTGTGTAAACTTCTTAAGGTTGATCACCGGTTAACTGAAAGAATGAACGCGAGAATAGAACAATATTCTCGCGCCTATGTCAATTATGCCCAGAATGACTGGATTCCGTCTTTACCGTCTGCTGAATTTGCGCTTAATAATATCGACTCTCATACCACAGGTGTATCACCATTTTTAGCGGTGTATGGCCTCCATCCAAGATCAGGAGCAGAACTTTCTACACCTATAAAGGGACTCCCAGCGCCAGCTTCGGTACGCTTTGGAAGAGCCGATGCTGATAAACTTGTCCAAAATGCCAGTAAAGTAGAGCAATTTGCAGTACAAAATATAAGTTACCACTCAGCTGAACACGAATACCAAGCCAACAAGACCAGGGTTGCCGCATGAAACTTCCAAGCCGGCGATAAAGTGTGGTTAAATTATAAGAATATCAAATCCTTACGGCCTTGCAAAAAATTGGACTTCAAAAACGGAGGACCTTTCAAAATTATCGAGCCAGTGGGAAGTTATGCTTACAGGTTAGAACTACCTAATACAGCAAAAATTCACCCAGTTTTTCACGTGTCCCTACTTTCTCCAGTCTCAAGTGATCCCCTTCCGGGACTGTCTTCAGGGCCTCCGCCAGTGCTTCATACCGGGAGTAGCGATCCAGATTATGAAGTCGAGAAAATAATTGGTTCTCGCTGGAAAAATGGAGAGCTGCACTACTTGGTTCGTTGGAAGGGATACGGACCAGAGGATGACTGGAGTAATCCTACTTCCCAAGCAGAAGGATTCCAAGATCTAGTCAAAGAGTGTCATGAACTGAATCCTTTGGAAACAGAGCTTTATGATACACAGAAAAATAATAGGAAAAATAAATCGAGGCGAAAGAAAAGTGCAGATATAAAAAGCCTCGTAGGATCTCGGCCAGGCTTAAGGGGGGATTGATTGATTGATTGAAATAAATCGTAACAGGCACAAGCCCTGCACCCAAAAGGCGTGATACGTGTAGGTGATCCCTAAAGACTCAACACTACATACATTCCCTGACTATTGCTAGCCAGTGTTTGAAAAACAAAACAAAACAAAAGGACACAACTGTGCCAAAGGTTCGACGCCCTGCGCCTTCCCTTTCTTCTCCGCCGCGAACCTCCACGCATCAAAGATTTTCCACGATGGTAACTTGACTTGCGCCGAAAACCATCGTCACGGACGAAGCCGTATTTCTCGCCTCCAAAAGGAAGCGTAGCCAGTTTTGAAAGTGGTGGCAGCACTTAACTGAACCGAGAAAACCTTGGCGCCCACAACACTCCCAAAGTTCAAAAATCCCCACGAAAGATCAGAACTCCCCCCCCATAAATCCCCTCCCCCTTAAGGGGGGATATTGTCATAGAACTTCCTCGGCGCCCTGGTCATGTGATATGAATCAACGCCTTATTCCGACGTTGATGCCTTAATATTGGCCATGATGCGAGAAGCTTCTATTTTTCTGGGGAAATTTACTTCTAATTCTTTCTAAAATTCTTCTTAGTTCTCTAGGGTTCTATGTCAAATCATTTTGGGGTGTTTCAGGGGTTTGGGGAATTTGAGAGGTTCTATCTGATTCATCGGCGTTCTATAAGATTCTACAGGAGTTCTGGATGGCAGTGTTGGAGGTCTCATTAGAAGTCTTGCTAAATAGGGTTAGGAGTTGTATATATAGTGGTATATCCTAATCAGATGAGATCTCCAGATTTGAGTCTTGCATACTATCCTCATTAAATAATTATCCTGATTACAGCATATTGCTTTATTTTCTTGCTCCTGCTCCTACTCCTACTCCTACTCTTGCTCTTGCTCCCGCTCTTGCTTCTACCGTGTCGTTACCGCGGACGTCCTGCCCCCGGCTCTGATACCTATTATCACAGATTAATTCGTAGATTCTGTAGACTTTTATAATAGATTGTTTTTATCTTGGACTTGACCTGTTGTTAGCAACATCAACTGATCCGGCGACCATCTCGTATAATTAGGAGATATCCACCTACTCTACTGCGGATTAAGTCTTTAACGATCCTAATTTGCTCCGCAGTCATACGTATATTTCTATACTTTTCCTTTATCGAAAGTTTAAATCCTTTGTTCAAAGTCGGAAGAGCACCCACAAACGTGAGAATTCCATGGAAAGAAAAAGAAGTCGAGCCTTCGATAGTAAGAGATTGTAAATGGTGAAGACATGCCATTGCAGGCCATAGACGATCCGTGGCATCCTCACAGGTAAAGGCGAACTCCTCCAATTTGGGAAAAAATGATGCCAGTTTAATAACTGTATTCATATGTAAAGGGCTAGAAGTTGGAAGAAAAGGGGCACGATTTGAACGTAAATCCAAACATCTGAGCTTTGACAAACGGCTCAATGGACTTATAAAGCTGTGAATATCATCAAGGCTATATTTTACCGGAAATACCATATAAAAAGATAAATATTCAAGCTTAGTTTGAGTGGTTAAAGCCCTCAAAAAGTCTTCGTTATCAGGAATTACTATCGGTGTATGAATTTTAAGCTTTTGAAGACGGATCCAGTTCTTGCTACATACTTCAGTAAGAATGGCTTTTTCATGTAATTCTCCCAGTGAAAGCTCGCGCAAGTTGCGGCAGCTACATATCCAATCAACTACTGTCTGAAATTGACCGTTATCACTTTGGACCATCTCTGGATCAACTAGATCAACTAGATTAAGCTGTAAAGAAGTAAGGGATTGGCAGGCACTGGGAAGATGAAGTAGATCAGCTGCAGAGATGTGAAGATTCCGAAATTTCAACTTTTTTAACGACTCAGCGTGATGATTAAGGGCCAAAAACGTCTCGAAATGCTCCAAAGACAGGAAAAATTCTATTGCAAATTCCCGAATAGTGTTTTTTTTTAATCCTTTCAAGAAAAGGGCATAGTTTTGATCTGGTTCAGCAAAAACTTGATTCGTTGTAGTTAATAGTAACACTAAAGTGTGAAATTCGGGACATTTCTTCGAGATTGTTTTCGCAAGATCTTCCAGATTGGGTGGCGACCTGATTACTAAGGTGCTTAGGTTTTCTAGGCAGCTTATCCATCTTGTCAGTGGATCATTCTTTTCAACCAGCCATCTTATGCGCTTGAGATTTGCTGTGGAATTATTTGGTTTGCAGATGTAGGATATAAGACTGTCTCCAACGAGCTCAATGATTTTCAAGCTATCGATAGAGTCGGTGTATTCAGTCTGAGATAGGTCGCTTGTATGAAATATGTCTGCAATATACTTAGAGTCTAGAGGTCCGACAGGTCTGTAGAGTTTAGAGCGAATAAGGGGTTTTAATTCTTCCAAATCTAGACTCCGTATAAAGAGACAGTAAGGGAATAAAGTCTCATCGTCAAGAATCGAGAGGATAATACTCTTCCACAGTTTAATTCTCTTTGGTTCAGACAATTTTTGGTCTCTATCTATACTAGTGAGATTCTCAGGAGTCCAATAAGTCCTTGGACTGCCAAAATCGTCTTCGAACGAGTACCCAGAATTGGAGTCTTTATTTCGGAATATCGTAGAATGTTCATGAATTCTACGAGTGGTTAATGATTTTGCTTCGACACCGACGGAAGAGATCGAATGATTACCCATACAGACTGTTGACTGCGCGTCTAGCCAAAAGCCAGCCCGTCAGTGCACAAGCAAATAGCGTGTCAAAGTCTCGTAGAAGTTCAAGTTGATCCACCACTAAGTACAAAATTTCTGGTGGAAAATCCAACGACATTATGACTTGAATAATGAATGATTAAGAAATGAGCACTGGATTGGATACCTGGTCATGGAAAACTGAACGTCTCTCGAAAAAGATTTTTCTATTTTACCTATTTCCAATTTGTTTGTTTGTTCGTTCTATTTATCGTCTATCTAGCACACGCCGAGGCCTGTGGGAGCTTAGCTTAATAAAAGACGCTAGAGCTTACTGCTCTAATGGCAGAGGCAGTTACCTTCCCAAACAGCAGAAGAAAGGCCCAGTGAGCTGATTGCTGAGACTGCGTACATGAGATATCTACGAGTCAACTACGCCAAATAAAAACGCCAGCTTACAATGTAAGTTTAGGTTATGTGAGGTTATTTATTTCCAGTCCAAGATATATATAAGTGAATAATGTGTTGGAATACCAATCCAAGAGGCATAAAACCCACCTTCGCGGAATCCTGGGTTTTCGTGTCATGGTAGGAAAGTGACGAGACGCGATTTAATGGTTGTGAAATATTTCATCACGTGTCATGTGAGAAATCTCAGGCAAGATTTTGTAGGCAACATCTTTCCAAACCTTTCCAAAGCTTTCCTAATCTTTCCTCCGCAAAGTATATGTGAGGCTTTCATCAGTAACAGCTTTTAAACGGCGTCGCTGAAAAAAACATTGTATCTGCAAAATATTTCACAACCATTTTACTGTAGCCAGGTTAGTCATTGTCTCCACGATAAAATATTTTCATGTTGCAATAATCTGCCGATAACATCACTACGAATCACTGTGATCCATATCGGATAAGATAGTAGATATATACACTTGTACTATATTCCGCCGCCCCCTCATGTAAATAATCTAGAGTCCTTGTTTTCCCTTAATCTAGTTACATGAATTTGGTCCCTTGCCTTTCTCGTTCTACAGAGGGAGACTAGGAAAGAACAGCTGAACTAAAAGAGGTATTTGTAGTGCTGGAGGTCGTGAATCTTAGGCGGATGAGTTTGGAAATTAGCAAACGAGCACATCCATTTACAGTTATTTACGGCTAAGTCCTACTATTTACGAACAGCAGTATCTTATGTTTCTTAAACGAGTAATGATATTTTCATACAGCTAAACATGTGAATCAGGAGCCGTCTAAAGGGAGTTCCATAAAGTCATGCTGCCATAACGCTTGATTCAACTTCCAGCTGAGGGTTTTGTATATGGGGGGCTCTAGGGTCACTTATACCGAACCGATGAGAAGCTATGCCCCGGCAGTAAGTGACAATAGCACTATGTGTACATGAAGAATTTTCTTTAAGAGAGTGTCTTTTAATAGCGCTACACGTTAAGATGTCGTAATACCCGATAATGATACACAATGTTGTGGGTGCAGTTAACAGTCACAGCTAGGTAATTACATCGAATAGTCAAGATGTTCGACAGGGAGTAATCACGCAGTAACAAACTATGGTACTACAGTTGAACCTGTCTAAATGCAAGGCCTCGGTAGTCCAAAATTTTTGCAGTTGCAGGGATACCAGATTATTGATTTTCAGTACGCCAGTAGCCCTGTGAGTGCAAAAAGTTTGGACTACCGAGGCTTTGCATTTAGACAGGCTCAACTGTATATCCATATGACGCCAACCGAACTTTGAAAGGAGCACCACGAGATCCGAGATTAGCGATGAGTTTAAAATCCGCTTCCAGGTCCTTGGCAAGCTGATGATGCAGTAAGACAATGAACTAACTCCGACTAATCATATGAGATTGAGTACCAAGCTCCCTCTAATTTGGACATGCCTTGTCTAGCTCCCCCACTTTTCAGGCCAAGCAGACATTGATGGGTACAATATTGAGTTTTAGAGCTATATAGATTGCGGTGATAAGAGTTGCCCGTGAAATCTTTCAACCTAGCGACTTGATTAATGTGTTCTTCGACTGCCTGTGGTTGCTCAACCTTTTCAGAATCACTATTATCAATGCTCAAGTCGTGATCGGTCTCTCCCCATTTTTTAGAATTTTTCCAAATTTTGTTACGCCAATTTTGAGACCGTTATTCTACTTTGGTTGCTTGTATGACAAATACAAGCAACTGTCCCAAAGCAGTTAGATGCGGACTACTCATCATATTGAATGCCTTGAACCCTTGGGTAGACTGGCCAATATCCACCATATCTTGCAAGGGGACCGAGACATGGTAGTAGATGTTATGACCCTCATTTGCAAGCACGCGTAAGAAAATGGTTAGTTCTCTAGTAGTTACATATCCATACTCCAAGCCCTCATCTATCATGATGTGGTATGTTCCAATGATCATGGCTGCGAATTTCCGTCGCACTTTTCAATGTCACAATTTACAGAGTTCAAGTCCATGGAATGAAGCATGTCTTTAATTTCTTCGTACTTCAAGTTATCGCGTGACTTATACTGAAGAATCAAGGAAAGACGATTAATTGGAATACATGTATCATCATCTTCAGATTGCTCTTTGTTGGGCGTCTCGACGACACAATACAAACATTTGTGAGGATAAGTCAACGGGACATCTTTGTCTGACTGCGTCTCCGAGGCAAGTTTGTCAGAACGAAATCCAAAGCTAACAGTCTTCTGCAGTCCGAGACTAGCTTGAAGTGCCGAATTGTGATTCATTTTGTGGATAATATGCTCAACAGCTTTATTGAAGGTCATGTGGTGATAGAACCCTAGATTGTCTCTTATATATATTTCTTTCAAAATTATTCGCCGGAAGAAATTGCTCTTCCAGAGAGAACTCGGATTGTGTTAATTTATCCAAGACAGCCATTTTTTGAGGGACAAACTCTTCCCATACCCGGATTTAATGAGATCTTGTTGCAGTGCCTTTGAAATCTATAGAGCTATCTCTGAATTCATTCTTCTTACAAGCGCGAAGCTGATATTTGCTATAGTAACAGTGAATGAACTCTGACAATGATGTGTGGCGATAGTCACGTTTCTTTTCCGGAACTCGCGTTCTATCCTTTGATTTCTCTGCTTCCAATCTTATTTAGGATGATAATCAGACATCTCGTTCCAAGTGGCGTTAATATCAACGACGATATCGGGAGATAAAATTTTCCAGGTATATGAACGAGTATAACGATATTTCTCAGTGATTTTTTAGAAATTGCAAATTCGATTATATGATCAATAGTGTCTGAATATACAAATCAACTCAACTTAATTTTTTAGGCCTTGATAAGATATCGAGTAACTTGTGTAGAATGTGATTTTGGTGTGGCTTATTTTGCTCAGCTGAGCATATTGATGTTTGGTTCAAATGCTTGTAAGAAGATTCTGTTTATTTACCAATGATCCTGGCGTCGTCGTCTCCATCCATGTATGATGTCGCAATGATAAATTAAACAGTTGGGGCTTTCACAGTAAACTGGATTTTTATCAAAAAACCGTGGTTGTTAAAAGTAACACTGAGTAACCCCCAATTAAAGAGCCGTTTAGAGGGTCCGCGATGTCCGTTTCTGAATAACCTCCTTCATGTAAGTTTCGTCGATAAAACGGAGAACATAACAGAGATACCCGATCCCGTAAGGATCCAACTTAAGCAATTGCTGAGGAACTTATCAACACTTTATCCATGTTCCTAACATATACATACATGTAACGATGTTGTCAAATCTTCTACCGGAACTTTGGCTTGTGGTAATTGATCAACTTGAACTTCAACAAGACTCTCAAACGCTATTTGCTTGTGCATTGACGAACAAGTACTTCGCAAAGAACGCTTTGAGAAGCCTGTATCGGTAATTAACCAGTTATTCTACCATCTATCATTACATCAGTTACAGTGGGAAAAAGTTAACAACGCGTAGAATTCAAAATCATTTTACAAGGGTCCATGGCGAATTTCGGTACTCATTCGAAGAAGACTTTGGCTTTGAAACGTCATATCATTTCAGTGGTATATACTCAAACCCTGAATTTAGGCAGATTAGAATGTGGAAAAGTATCATTCTATCGAGTCTTGGCGAAACTGCGTTCCCTTACTGTCTATTTGTTCGGTATTTAGATTTCTCCGAATTAGAAAGCATTATTGATCACCACTTAAATAGACCCGCAGGGCCTCTAGACTCTCTCTATGTTGCAAATATGTTTGATGAAGAATATAGCTCAGACTTCATCAGCTGTGCCAATCCCATCACTCGATCCGAGGTGATTGAGCTTGTTGGAGACTGCCTCATGTCCTATATCAACGAAGCATCAAGTACAGCAAACCTTGAATGCATAAGATGGGAACATAAAAACCACGTATTATTGAGATGGATTAGCCGTCTACCAAACCTAAAAACTCTAGGAATCTCGGATCCATCCAATCTGCAAGACCTAGCAAAGACAATCTCACACAACTGTCCCAAGTTTCACACCCTAGTGCTGCCATACTTGGATGCACAATATATTCAAACTACAGGAAAACAGGAGCACATTCTCTTCTTCAGAGGGTTGAAGAAAAATACTCTTCGGAGATTACTGATTGAAGCTAACTACCCCTGGAATATTTTTGAAGATCACGAGTCGATTAGCTCCATAAATTGTCACGCTGAGTCTTTGACAGCACTGAAGATTGGCTCCTTGAATATGGAGGGTGCTAAGAAATTACACTTTCTAAGCGCCTGCAAAGCCATAACCTCTCTTCAGCTCCAACTTGAGTTTTATTTTCCGGGTGACGAAGAAATTGGACTAAGGGAAATAGATTATGATGCATTCCAGGGCATGCTCAATTGGATTTGTAGCTGTCGCAAATTACGGGAACTTTCAGTCGGAGACTCGTATGATGGAAAAACTATCCTTACTCAAGTTTGTAGCAAGAATTGGATTCGACTACGTAAGGTTGAAATACTCCAATATTTTAAAATCTCTGAAATTGGAGAACTTTTGCAGGCCTTGTCCACTCAGACAACGCTTGAATTTCTCCGTCTTCGAGTAAAAAGCGCTGATGAATGCAGTCCTAAACTTACTCAAAACTTCGTACGTTCGATAGGCTGTTTGACAAACCTCAAGTACTTAGATGTGTGGTCAACATTTCTCCCCTATTTTCCTATAGATATTGTATCATATGTTTCAGGCTTAGAAGTATTCGTCATAAACTGTGACGGATCCACGGACGCTTTGTGGTCTGCCATGGCGAAACTTCACAATCTACGAGCTCTTGTGATCGAAGGCAGGTCGTATTTTTCCTTTGATGGGATTCTTACGTTTATAAATGCTCTTCCTGCTACCTATAAAGGATTTGAACTGTCGATAGGGGAACAAGATTATGCAACAGCACAAATCAGCTGTGATCAGGTTAAAGCTATTGCAGAGTTGCTTCGCATAAAATTGGGTGGCCTTTTTATGTTACATCATATTCAATTACATGTAGGTTAATAGACTTACTCTTCAACACACCCCTTCAGTCTGAAACCATTTTTTTTTTTTTGAAAAAAAAACTTCTTGACAATTTGGTCCATATCTGTGATTCCGTATTTCATAGTAGTTAAACTTCACAGCTTTCAAGTTTAACATTTCAACGAATTTCGAATGTTTATTTGCCGAGGGTGACTTTGTCAGTCCATCTGCTGCCATTTCGTGCGTCAATATATAGCGAGCATCCACCCGCCCTGCGTCAAGATGTTCACGGATAAAATGATGTTTTCCATCGATATGCTTAGTACGCGAGTGTAGTTCAGGGTTATTTCCGAGAGCAAGGCTACTCTGATTGTCCGTATAGATGCGTGTGGATACTATATCTTTTCCCGAATATAGCATCTGAGCCATAATGTGTTGAATCCATAAAAGCTCTTGCATACATGATGTGTACTCATAGTACTCAGCTTCCGTAGACGATAAGGCAACATTTGGTTGACTTTTAGCAGAAGCGGAAATCATCCCTGCGGCTAGGAAAAATACACTTCCACCAGTAGATCGACGTGTACCCTTATCACCTTCCCAATCGGAGTCGCAGTACCCGTGAAGCTGTTGTGTGGGGCAATTTCCATCATACATAATCCCGAGATTGATAGTTCCTCTAACATAACGGAATATTCTATCTAAGCCTTTTAGGTGTTGTAGGGATGGATTTGATAGATAACGAGAAAATGATGACCACGCAAACGCTATGTCTGGCCGGGTATGGACAGCCAAGTATAGAAGGGAGCCAACTTTAGATTGGTATTCTTTTATTTGTGCTACTGTCGCTGCACCATCATTTGGGACCAAAAATACGTCAAATCCGGCAGCAATCGGTGTATCAGCCGGTCGGCAGTTTTCTAGACAGAATCTCTCAAGAATTTGAAGCGCATAAGCGTCTTGAGTGAGATAAATTCTTTTCTTGGGACGATCTCTGGTTATCCGAACTCCGAGAAAGTAGCAAACTGGTCCGAGATACTCGAGTTGAAACTTATGTGCAAGTTTTTCTTTTAGGCTATTTATAAGGCCAATATTTTTTCCAATGATAAGAAAGTCATCGACGTAAGTCACAATGATGATTTTTGTTTGCTTATTCAAATATAAGCAGTGATCAGAAGCTAGAGGTTCAAACCCTACTTCAGCTAGACAGCTCCGGAGGTGCTTTTGCCAGAGCCTTGGCGCTTGTTTCAAACCGTACAAAGCCTTTTCAAGCTTGCATACAAATGGAAAGTTTGAAGAAATACCTGCCTCTATCCATCCTGGCGGTAGTTCTACATAGATGTCGTTGTCTGCATCACTGTTTAGGAAGGCCGTTACGGCATCCATCTGCTCTATCTCGATGTCAAATTCAGCTGCTAAGGCAATCGCAATTTTCCAAGTCGTATTACGACAAACACCTGCATATGTCTGTGTATAATCACGTCCGTACTCCTGCTCAAATCCTCTAACAACCCAACGTGCCTTATGTTTGAGAATTTCGCCTTCCTTTCCACGCTTCGCTTTGAGAACAAGTTTTCCAGTCAAAACTTTCGTTCCACGTGGGAGTTCGGAGCGTCGAATAAGTGACCAAGTCTTTTTCATTGCTAGTGATCTATATTCACGATCAATGGCTAATTTCCAGCTTCCAGAATCCTTCGAGCTCATCGCTTCCGCAAGAGTCTTTGGGTCAGAGTTTTCGTCGACTACAAAAAGGGACTGCGACGCAGTTACAAAACTTAGAAAAGCTGTTCTCTGATCTTGAGTAGAGCTAGCTGCTGTACTTCGAGTATCACGATTCACTTTCTAGTACACCTTGTTTTTGCTGCCGGGTGGTCTACCACGTCGAGTGACTGTGGTTTCCGGTAGCTCTTCCATATCCTCAAAAGGTGAGTTTTCCTCGGGTAAACTGTCAGTATAGGGTAGAGCTTCTAAATCTGGTAAATTATCATCATCATGAACAGCCCTACTCTCAGCCTGTGTTACTTCGGGTCTTACATCTTGTTGATGTTCATCAAAACTAAGCTGCTCAAATGGAGTAAGGATATTCTGAGATGGTTCATGTTGATCCAAAGTATTTAATTCTTCCCCCCTACTTTCATCAACTTGAATAATGTTATTTGGGAAATAGTCATTTTCGGTAGAGGAACTTGATATACATTCATCTTCATCAAATTGAACTACTGACGATCGAATAACTATTTGTTGGGAAGGAATGTATACACAATAAATATGCTGCCCGTCATATCCAACGAGAATCCCAATTTCTGCGCGCTTCCCAAGTTTCTGGGATATGATCCTCTTTTCGATAGGGATTTGAACGTAGGCTTTGCAGCTTAATACTCTCAAGTGACTCAAGTCTGGCTTTTCATCTATTCCAGTTGTCAAGCGATTAAATTCTTGAATAGGTGTTTCCCCTTCCAGCACGGATGTGGCTGTCCTATTAGCAATTTGTAATTGAGATCTCACTAACTCAGGCCAAAGGAACTTTGGGATATTCATTTCTATCGCAGCTGTACGGACTCTAGATATAATAATATCAATAGAGCGTTCAGCACGTCCATCTTGCTCGGGAAAATAAGGCGTTGTTGTTTCAATTATCTGACCAAGTTTAGCAGCGAGATTTCCCATCATCCGCGGTGAATATTCTTTCCCGCCATCTAGTTTCCAGGATTTTACAACAGCGTTATATTGGATATTCATGAGTACGTTGAAGTACTTGATAGCCTCTGTTGCATCACTTTTATCATCATGATAGTAGCCCCATCGTGCCGATGTAGCTCCATCCGTGAACATTGTACAATAACGAATAGAGATCCAAGAATCATTCATCAATATTTGGCCAGCTGGTTTTAACATGACTACATCTACTGATATTGAGTCGAGAGGTTTACGTGGTCGTGATGAAACACCTTTTCTCACATGACGAAGTGGTTTAGAAAATTCACACTATTCACAGAGATTTGGTATTGCGGTTGAGGAATTATCCGGCTCGAAAGCTATTCCCGTAGTTATTTTTTCTGTTGCCTTGACGTTTCTTAAGCCCAGATGTCTAAGTCGGCGATGCCAAAGATCAAGGGTAAGCTTTGGCTGATATAACTGTGCGGGCATTGCAACCGTGACAACTGATTCGACTATGTGAAGCGAATCATCAAATGTACCAAATTCAATCTCATCAGGCCCGCACATTTTACCATCCCTTATGTATCCTTTAGCTTTAAGTAGCTTATCTCCACTGAATAAATTTACTGGGCATTCTGGTAAGTATTAAACGTTTCTTAATTGAAATGGGTTGGGTTTGCCGTTAGATACTGCACAATGTAAGGTCACGGTGCCTGAGTCTCGTGGCTTAACTGGCCCGTTTGCAGTGATGATTGTGGGTAAATTCCCATTTTCTTTATAAGTATCGAATTTGTCCAGGGAGTTTGCGGTATGGGTCGATGCCCCTTTTATCAAGAATCCAGCGATCGGAACTTTTGGCAACGAGCCCTGACAGGGTGATACAAGTGAGTCCTCCAAATCGTGGATTATCATCGTCACTATTGTCATTTGTCTTATTTTCACTAGATCTACTCTTTTCTTTTGTTTTAAAGCTCACCTATTTTTGTTGTTAGCTTTTTCCCATTGCTTCCGCAAGTCTTTATTTTTGGGATCTTCAAAACATTTCCCCTCACTGTGTCTTGCCTTGGGATTTCCACATATATTACAAGGGGTGGGTTTCGGTCGAAATTTGGATTTTCTTTGGGTGTCTGTTTCAGATTTTTCCTTGTTGCCACGATTCTTTCCATTTAACGCCATTTGACTACCACTTGGTTTGGTGTCTACCCTAGCCTCATCCTTGAGATCAAGGATTAGCTCGGCGAGTGTAAAATTATCTCTCCCTCTACAGACAGCTTTCTGTCTTTCGGCCCATACAGGAAATGAGTCTTACTGATAATAGAAATAATAGAGGATGCCACGAATCGGGTGGGGCGATATTCAGCGACTTAAGCATATCAACAGCATTATGGAATGCCATTATAAATGAGTCTATGCTGTCATAGTCCGTATAATTTATCTTTATGTATTGAGCAATCGCTTGTTGATTTAAAACAATACCAGAACTTTCATATTGATTTGCAATCGCATCCCACATCTCTTTCGCTGTTTTCAGACGGTTCAATTGATTACCTATTGACATCGAAACATTATTTGTGATACAAAGCTTCATTTTTGAGTCTCCTTTTGCCCATATTTTGTATGTCTGAACTTCTTCAGCCGATGCACCGTCGTCAAACTCATCAACAATCTTGGGTGGGACGGGGGCTTTTGGATGATAATATCTGCGGAGGTCATGTACACGGGCGATATTCTCGATATCATATTTCCATTATGCGTAGTTTTCTTCGCCTCTCAATTGGTGGAATGCAGGTAGCATCATGCTGGATCCAGAGTCTTGCGACATTGCTTCACCTTCAACAATAAGGTATGATAACTTAGATTTACTTGGTTCAACTTCTTGATTCCCTGCCTTTTTTTTTAAAATAATTCTTGAGTATTCAGCCTTAGGGCTATGACACGAATGACCCTGGTGCGGTACATGGAGCGATGTTTCAACATGACATAGGGGGCACTCACACCGAACATCATTTGAAGACATAACTCGAAGTCAGGCGCCTTACAGCCCTTTCTACCCTCAACCGTATGTGTCTGCCGTAGGAACGCATTTCAGCCACCCACAGCTGTCCTGTGTGCCTTCGACGTCGTCACATACATGACCAGGCGAGAAATGTGGTGTGAGGGTTTTGTTGGATTCGAACCAGCTTTCTCCTGTCTCAAGTGAGGCATGTGCCTCGGCTACCCAGACTCTACTTGGGAGAATGGCCCGGACGGTGTACCGCACCACCATTCGACTTGATTCTCTGTCGTGTTGTCCTTTGCCATGATTGGTCAAAACAAGATTTCACTGGCGATTAAGTCGATTAAGCCGCAGGGTTACTGATAAATAATACCACAATCAAACTATAAAAATATTTATGAGCGATTTGGTCTCATAATCTATTCAAGGTAGAAAGGGATCAGAGAATGTATTGTTTGGGAATATATAAGTTATAGCACCATTAACACCTAAGGTTCTACGTGGTATCTAAATACAATGTAGCTGAGGTCTGTGCACTTCTGCTTACTAATAATACCCTCTAACTCTTAGTTTTTTTTTGTTTAATTTTTTATTTCTTATAACCGATCTGGCGCCTTGTGGCCCGCGCAGGTGTCGACTTCAGTCAGATACAATGATGATATAGTCGTGATGAACATTATGCCTCGGAAATCATTTGCAAGAATCACTACGGTTGTGGCAGGCGGCTTTTTCTTCACCCCTACCGAACTTTACCATCCGTGAAACTCACTCAAGGGAAACCTCTCAAAAAACCTTGAGTTATCCAGACATGCCACCATCATCATCGTATCTTCCCTCTGTAAGGTAAGGTCTGCTGGAGTCGAACCAGCGATCTTCTGTCTCGAGTGGAGTAGATGTTCAGGCTACCCAAGCCATACTTGGAAGACCGGCTGGGATGGTATACTAATACAGCACCCGACCGTAACTCTTAGGTTTATAGACTTACTCTTCAACACATCATATTATTGGGTTTGGTTGAAAGATAAAAATCCCACATATAAATGTATCCTTGAGACTCTTTACCAAAGTCTTTTCTCGTCCATTCTTTTAGTCTCGCAAATAAATCTCCTTGGAGATGTGGTTTTATACAATGCTGTTTTTATTCACCGCCATACTCAATAAGATTGTCCCTCTTATGAAATTATGTGATGATACACTGGCTATAAGACAAGGAACAATGGGAATCATCAATAATTTCCCAGCCTTAAGAATGAATGATAATCGGGCATTGCATTATGAAGAACGAAGAGCAGGGACGATAACAAGCAAGTAGTCTTGTTCAATCTAAGTACATCTACCAAAGTCGAGTC
Source organism: Podosphaera aphanis (assembly GCA_022627015.2). Lineage (NCBI taxonomy): Eukaryota > Fungi > Ascomycota > Leotiomycetes > Helotiales > Erysiphaceae > Podosphaera > Podosphaera aphanis. The sequence continues at coordinate 17,176 of JAKRRZ010000190.1, forward strand.
GAGGTACCAACTAGAGCAAGCATGCTCGCATTATTGACGCAGAAGATGCGGGAGTAGAATGCGAGGAGGAGGATCCAGATGGTCGAGATACAGAATTCCGCATGCCTGAAATCAACACATGGTTTCACTTCTAGTATCGAATGAAGGAGAAAAATTCTTCCATCTACGATGGCAAATACGCGCTCATTGATTTCATGTGAAGCTCACATTCTTGTGCCGCAGTACCAGAATGCGTGAGCATAGAAAGCTCACGAACAAACGGGTCTTGACGAACAAGATGTGAATTTTAGGATTGAACATGTACCTACGCCGGTCGCATGAACCACCGACCGACGAAGACGACCCGATCGGCCCGGGATACTTTCCTTTCCGTGTCGAACATCTATCTTTCCATCCATCCGACAGTTACATGTAAGCAAGATGTCTCCGTCAGCCGCGGCCGCACGCCAATGAAGACCCACGCTCGCGCGTGAAGTCCGTGTCCGATCTGTCACCGATGCCAGCACGGCGCGGCGGTACGTCGAAAGGGTGTCTCCGTCCCTCGCCGCCCCGCTTACACATACCGATGCGCGGTTGCAGATGTGTGTGTCGTCAGCGTGCGGTACCTCATCTCTGCTCGGTGAGTGCATGAGACTTGTTCTTTTCGGTATTTGAGGCCGCGTCCTCGTGTGTAAGGCTACCCATCGCTGTGCATGTAGACTTCTGAAATACTTGCCGATGTCGCGCTGCGGATCCGGCCACAAACGATTTAGTGATCACAGTCAATCGAGACATTTAATTGTATATTTCATTAGTTGCAGATCTCATCGTATGGAGTTGGTGGCTTTAACATTACAAACCTTCGTTTGGCGGCTGGGATCTAGCAAGGGTAGTAAGATGGATGGGATTTATTTGCTAGCAGGAGGAACGGAACGGTAAGGGACATGGAATTTACATCACGATTCGTCTCAAGCTTTACCTCCAGTGTTGAAGTTGAGGTAACAAGGCGCCCGTGATCGATTAGGATATAACAAACATATATTTTTGTTGCGTCACTCTCAATAGAAATACATGTATAGCCATTCATTTAAGAGAAATATCATACACTGTCTCCTCCAAGTATGGTCAGAATTCCGAATTTCGAGCTGGAGAAGTAGCTCAAGACCTCCAATAAAGAACAGGACGTACTACGAGACAAAATTTTATTCACCGCGACTGAATTCAACGAAAGTATTGAGGTTGTCAACCTCAAAATCGAGAGTGTTCAAAACGAATTGGCCAAGACACAATTCTTGTCAAACTTAATATGGTCTCAAATGCAGTTCTCTTTAATGGCCAAAGACCTACAGAGACCTCTCATCCAAAAACAGAAGCGTTCGAAAAGCAACCAATCAATGCGAGGGCATCCAAACCAACATGTCGACGAGTCAAAAGCCTCTAACGAAACGCAAAAGACTACTCATAAGAAATCCACGACACAGGAATTCTTTGATTCCCCACCGCACGCACACATAGCAACGAATCAGGCGATTGAGGGCGGCTCTTAAACATGTTCATGTCCCATCCTATGAACCCTAGACTCAGCAACCAGGCACAGAAAATTAAAAGATATTTCCTGATGACGCCGAGCGCCCGCCTCTGATCCAAACCAAGTCACGTTCCCGCCAGACCCTCAGTTGAACTTTGCACCCGACAACATCCGTGACAAAGCTGGCAAAGTCGAACTCTTCACCTTCACGCGGTGCCGGCTGTAAACGCTCAGTATGTTCGCATATCTGGGATAGCCAAGAAGAGTCGCAATCTTTCCTTTCAGGATTCCCATTCATCCACGCGGGTCTCGGTTGGCTTCGTTTCGTCATCACCATCCCTAGCACCCTTTCAACGAAGAACTCCCCCGACTGTCTCAAAGAGGTAGGGCGAAGGGCTCCACTGATCAAAATCATCTAAGTGGTTGCAACATCACTTATAATAGGCTGTTGGCACAGGTGGTGAGGTGCTGGTTGGGCTTTCTAGGAGCAGTAGGGTTGACTCCTGCATGGCTTATTTTAGATGACTGCGGCTGCTCGTCGAAAATGAGTGCGGGAGGAATAGCAGAGGGTTTCCCACTGGGTTTATCCTCAGCCCGTGGCCTTTGGGTCATGGTGAATACGTTCTTACCCATTCGACCCGATGTAACTAGCTGGCTCAAACGTAGGTATTGGGAAAAGTCGGGCACCGGATGGGCACTGCTGTAGCTTGGAGGATTATGTATTCTAGATATACTTCATTCGTCCATATCCCTACGGGATGGTGGCCTGGCCCACAACAGACGCTAAATAATACACACACACATCCGTGTCAATCTATACCGCATGTAAATTTTCATGCTTCACGCAATGCTGCCATACCTGGCCTGGCCAATCCATGTGACACGTGAAATGGATCAAGATTTCGCTGCTGTCCAGAGGTCGATTCATTCTTTTCACCTAGACTGGGCTGAGACAGGCGAATTTACGTTACAAGTCCTGTACAACTAGGGCACCCTAGGTTCTCCTGCTTTTGCGCGCAGTAACCCCAGCCCCAATGAATCCACTCGATCTGGCTCCGCAAGAGACGCTTCGCGCACCCGTTGATCCGTCGGTGGATCCTCAAGTTTGTCATGTCGTGCTACATCATGTTCGTTCAGCATTCCCGCGAACGTGGACAACCGTTTTATAGCACCTCCCGGACACGGAAAACGATGAGCTTCCAGACTGTATCGTGCGCGGGGCTCATAATGTCTCTCAATAGAGAAATAAGGACAACTTATTCTCTGACCACACGTCCTCTTTATCGGCTCCACCTAAAGTTCCTCGCTCTTCCCCTCTTCCAGTAATTGTCGATCCCCAATCACGAAATATCTCTCTTTTCGCAGCGACAAAGGATACAAATATGGATCAAGCGTTTGCAGCCAATGCATCAAGTAAACAATGCTATAGCCGTGGAAAACTGGGCCCACTGGGCTAAGGATTGTAGATCCAACCACCGTGGTCCAAACTTGAATCAGCGGCGCAACACATACTTCACGCCGAAATCTAAAATTGTTCAATCCCATGTCAGCGATGAAGTGCAGCACTGGGAGTGCGCCCAACAACAACAACATCACAACAAATCCCATCCATCCTCAAAGACACACTTCCCCAACGAACCCCAACACCTGTCCCGACGACCCAGGCTAACGAGCTTAAAATAGATCTGGGGGATATTCTTATCGAGGAGAAGGCATCATCAGGAGAATCGATCACGGGCGTCTCGGGGCTGCAACCTCAACCCGGGCGAGAAAGCTGCTTGAGACGCTGCCTGCATGATGTAAAGTCTCGGTCTCGTCCAGCTCACTTCCGCTCCTCCGTCTCGCACCTACATCTCGCGCACGACCCGGGCGAAGTCCCAGCTGCGAAACGCAGGTTTAGAAGATCAAAGCTGCCCACGCCGGACATGAAGATCTGCATCGAAGGAACGATATACTTGAATCTCGCGATTGACTGTGAGCTCGAAATCGTTCGTGACCGCATCCGCGGCGCGCTAGGGGATTTCTCGGTGTTTATTGAAGCGATAGTTTCCTGGCTCGTGCGTGCTCGTCGAGCACTAGGTATTAAAATAGCCTGCCATTTTGGCTTTGGGAGTATACCAGGCATCTTTTTTATCTCTGACTATTTTGTGGAAATGCTAAGGGTTCTAGATCTGAGATCAGAAATGGTTAGGATGAGGTGGTGATGATTGAGAGTGAGAACGCGAGTAATAGGTTAAGTAGGACGTTTGACATGGTAAGTTCCACTCGGGACAGAATTTCAGAAGGCAGGTTAAGGAGTCGCAGAATCCAACTGTAAAGATTGAGTAACCGAAAGTATTTTATTAAATGTTATTATACAATATTTATTGTATTTAATACATGTATATCACATCGGTAGCTAGTCAGTCAACCATATTTCAATTTAAAACAAGAAGATGACGATAGTGAAAATGTCGTCCTCGTATTGCATAGTTAAACGATGTAAGAATTAGGGGGCACGACTATCAACCTGAAAGCGGACCATTCATTAATGGTATTGAGAGGTTAAAAGCTCCGCTCCCAACCCATTGTTTTACATCAAGCTTATATTTCAGCAATAGTTCTCTTGCTTTTTGAATGATGATTACCAATAGTAGGCTTGTGATGTAGCACTGGGAGTAACGGCTGTTTTTGACTCCATATTATACTCATTATCATTGTAACTACCGATTCCATCTAAACTTTCCAACGTCGAACATGCCGAAAGAAAAATATTTTGAGCAATAGAGTCAAAATCTAATAATTCTTTGGTCCAATCCACCAACTCTCCAAGTTCCAAGGCTTGGTTTTTGATCAATAGAGCATCAAGTTCTTTTGAGCTAATCGAGACTTCAAACCACATCCTAAGCTTTTGGGGGCTATCTAGGTCTTCGTTGTTAAATAGTGCATGATACATGACTGAATTTTTGTCTGGGGATTGTACCCAAGAGACCTCAAGTGATCGCACCTCACAGATCTGGAGCATTGATTTATTATCTCTGCTAATATGACGGCCAACGTGATGAACAGTTACCTCTTCTAGCGAATAGCGATCATTAAGAGATTCCGTAATTTCCCAATATAAATCAGGGTATGTGCAATTTTCTCTGGCTAAAGTCAGTTTTCTAGTTTAGACAAAGGGTCAGAGTTAGTTACGGAATAAATACAGATTTGGATACCATCCTAGCTAATTCGCCATATAATGCCGAGAGTTCTGTTTTTCTGCCAGCTCCAGTAGCAGATAACCGAAAATCCCAGAACCTTTTGGTTCCGTGAACATAGATATTTCCCAATTCTGATAATGTTTTGATCTTTGTTGTAAAATTCTCCGCGTTAATTTCAATAATAAATCTACTATTTAAGCTTCCTTTATCAGAGAAACATAGTTCATATGTTAAAGAAGTTTCAGCTCTTTTCGGCATCCAATAATTGTTTCCTTGGCTATTTTTTATCGTAATCAGGTGTTCAATCTCACTGAGCCTCGTTGTCAAGATTTTGGTAAACTCAAAGCCACTAGTGAGGACACTATTATCCATCAAAATTTCTCGAGTTTTTTCTGCCGTAAATATTTTCTCAGATAAATTTTTGTTCGCAACGTATCTATCATGAAGGCCTTTAATGATAATACGACCGAAATTAGTCTCGATGGAAAGTTCTCCTCGGTAACCACGAATTCTTTCCATCATTAAGCCAAACGATGAAAGTAATTGATGCTGGGAATTTTCGAGAAAATTCCCTCTACCTGGTTTAATAGATTGAGCCACAGGAGGTTTTTTATTCTGCTGTGAGAAGTCCACCATAGCAGGAATTTCTATTGACTCAGAGGAACTTGTTCCGATGATCTTTAACTTCTCTATTTCTAGAAATTTCGGGGTTTCAGTCTCGAAAGAGAGTTGCGAGAATTTTTTCGCTTCAGTGCCACTGATATTTTTAAATGTATGTAAGGTCTTGACATCTTGCTCCTCTTCTTGTAGAATAGAGTCATGAAGCCTATCAGGTATGACTTCTGTCACTAAGATCATGTCTTTGTGATTTCCAGTCATCTTTCCCAGATCTTCAGATTTAATAGTGGCATGATGGGCTGTTAAACTCTCTTTCCTAGTAGGAGTCAAAGCATCATAAGGTAAACAATCCAGGCTATCATCGTCCAAAATATTTGCCACAAAATTTCTGGCGCAATAAATATCTTGTGTAGCATAATTTTCAGAATCTATTCTTTGGTATAATGAAGAGTTCAGAGATGGTATCAAAGTAGACATACCGTGACGTATAGGTGATAATGGTCTGCGTAAAATATCATTAAATTCCAAGCTTGGGTCACTATCAAGTAGATGTGATGGTTGTTGAGGGTGATTTTCAATATTACCTTGATTGGTTTTTGTATTAGCAGGCGTATTAAATCGTTGAGTAACTTCAGAGTCCGTATTAGATTTTAGTCCAGTATTCTGAGTTGGCTTTTCAATGGAGTCTTCAACCAGTATTTTTAGATTAGCAGCCATTATCTGTAAATTTTCTTTAAATGCTTTTGGTACTGGTTCCTGAAATGAGTCCCACGATGGTTTAGCGGGACCTCTTTTTCCTTCAGAAATTTTACTTTCACTTCTCCGTTGCCTAGTAGGCTCGGCTATCGTAATAGCTGGACTTCTGTTTGGAGGAACTTGTGTCGGAACCGAATTGGCGATATTTTCAATCCAATTCATGGTGTTTTGTTTAACTAGGCCCAAAAGTTTTTTTCTCGAAGCAGTAGTTGGAATAGTGGTAGAAGAAGTCGAGGCAACCTGGCTAGTTTTCCATTCTCTTGAATCAGTATTCCTGGATCCTCTGGCGAAGTATCTTGGTGATTCCCAATTTTTTAATTCAAGACCTATATTCTTCTCACTTTGAGTTGGGGTAATTTTGAGCCTCCACGAAATCTTATAAATATCATGAAGGCTATCATATGGAGCGTAGCGAATAGTTACAGCGTTTTTATACATCTCTTCGTAGCCATAGCATGATTCTTTGAGAGAATTGAGCAAGGTCGTCTTAAAGAGTCGATTTTTGGCATTTGCTAGCCTGAGAAAAGCTAACTTTACATTTTTATCAGCTTCCGTGTAGAGAATATGATAAACAAAAGGTGTCGATAAATGCTGAAAATTTTTATTTAGCATGTGCAAAATTAGTATCATGATGACTTACGAGATAATCTACTATATTTTTCATCTTGCAGATAGCCATACTCAAGTCTTCCTTGATATTACTCCCAATGAAGATTAAATTATTTTCACTATCTTTTGAGAAAGTACATCTAGTCAAACGTCTTAGTTCGTCAAGGAGAAGATCCGTAAAGGTATCATCCATCGTTAAAGAATCTTCGTTCCAGATGTACGTGTGCTTGAACTCAAATTTTTGAAATTCGATGGGAAATTCAGGTGATTTTGTGTTGGTTTTTACCGTGGTGATTTGCAATCCATTCTGCGTTTTCCAGACATCAAGACGTTCAATTTTTTTACTTTTAAGCTGTATAATAATAAATCAATAACAACAACTGTATGAAGGAGGTATTTTAAAATATACCACGAGATCCTCGTCAATATGATCATCATCGTCATCAGTTTCACTTTCGTCCTCTTCATCTTCACTTGTGCTATCTTCATTACACGTTAAGCTGACACTTTTCCTACATTCTTCATTTATCATTGTCGTCAGGATCGTATGAAAGATTTTCCAAGCCATTTTGAGCTCGCCAGGAAGGCAGGTGATAAAGAAGGTATGATTCAGATGGACATAGTGTAACTTTGCTGACTATATAGGGAAACATTAACTTTTCCATAGCTAGATTTTCTACTTTGTTCCAAGGATAGGTTAGGTAGATGGATATAGAACAAGACTTACGACTTGTTGTGCTTTAATTTCAATCCTAAATTTTTCCCGAACTTCGGTGATAGCCTCTGGTTTAAAATAATATTCGCTAGTAAAAAGAAATTGCCGTTCTGTTTTCATAGCTACACTTCCAATTGTAGACGTTTCTGTTCGATGGTTCGGGATCGGTGGCATCATATTTCGTGAAGTCATGTTTATTCGAAAGAATCCAACTCTAAATTTGTTGCAAATATTCTATGGCGAGAAGAGTTTATTTGCCCCAGAGGATAGATTTTTGGCTTCAACAAAACTCAGCAACCTCGTCTTCATTCATGGTACATGTGCCTGATATCAGTCTCAATGTACTCGAAGTGACATTAGACTTTGAGTGGAAGAGCCGAAGTGGAAGATAAAATCTCCGAGTTTGGATGATTCCAAGTAGAAGATTTCGTGAGGATGGTAACTAGCAGTATTCCACGAAGACCGCCTTTCTCAAAACTAACGAGGAAAATAGGCCAGCCGCACGTGGGTGCTTATGTCCGTCGAAAGGAATTAGAAATTATTAAGTGTAACGTTAGCGGTGAATAAATATCAACTAAACACCGAGTAGATTTAAACAAAGGAAACAGTATATTTGACAGTCTTGGTTGTCTGTTATTTTCATCACGCTAAAGTATACAGCAAAAATTTTTACGAATAATTATTTCTCCAGGTTGCTTCTTCATGAGATTCGTTTCGCAGCAGTCTACGAAAAGAATTTCCAGTAATGAAAGTGTAAGAGATAGGCGAAATTGAAGGCAGGTAAGAAAAACCAAAATTTAACGAATAAAGAGGACTCACTACGTAAAAATATGAGATAAACGAACTTCCTGAAGCCGATAAAATTTTAGACAGGAATACTTATTCTAGTTTTTCTATCATTACTTCTTCTTTCATAGACAAACTTGCGTAAGGTTTCAGTCCTTTAAATTAATTTGACGCCTATCTTTGAGGGGGTTATTTACAAATGGGACAAAATTCCGAATTGTGAAGTGGTAAAAACGCCTCTAAGACGATTGTGTATGTGTCTGAAGAAAATAATAATCCTATACAGTATAAACATATCAGTTCTGCAGATCTTTTTCGGGTGTGTTGTTTTATTCTAGTTCGAGCTTTGATAAGATGACTAAATATGCATCATATCATGAGCTTTTTCGAAATAATCCGTTTATTCATTCCAATTCAATATTTCCCTCGGTCTAGGGGATATGTGAGGAGTTTAAGATCATAAAGGAACAATCTTTTCAAGATCTCCAGAGAAATTAACTGTTTGAAAGTGCTAGAGCACCAGTTGTGGATCGTAGGGTGGGCTGGAGCTGCTTGTAAATAATCTTTAACGATGGCTCTCTTTTAGAGCGCTTGTAGATAGTTTGTACTTTATTGTGAAGTCGTGCGTGCAAACAGCAGTAGGGCCAGTCACTTCTTTCTACGTATATATTTTTTGATATACGACTCGAACGCGTTAAATCAGGTCCGATGGCTAATTTATTGCCGACTCCACGTGAAATACGTAGCGGTTTCGACAAGGTGACAATTTTACTCTACGATTTTCGATCGCTCTTATGAACACCTAAAGCCCATTTTAAATCGTTCAAAGCTTTTAAAGTTTCTGTCATCAAGCGCTCACTTTTCTCTTCTTGCTCTTGAGCTGCTGCCTTAAATTTGAGTAAAGTTTCTTCTTGTAGACGTTTACACTCCTCGTAGTTGCGAGATATGGCATTTCGTTCCTCAACTATTTGAGCCAATTGGGCTGCTTGTTGATCACATAGACCTTGGAGAGTATTTAAACGTTCATCGTCATGCTTTCTTTCTAAAGTTATTTCGGCAATTTCTTTTGAGAGCTTTTTGATAGTGCGTTCGAATTCGAGTCCCTGCTCTTTCCAATGGCTACTCAAGACGTTGTTTCTCCCTTCCATCATGGAAGCATATAATAATGCATCCTCGACATTTCGTTTTGTCTCTTGCTCCACCTTTTCGATTTGATCTTTCCATGTTTTCTCGTTTTCGGTAGCTAGTTGAGCCTTTTTTTTCTCAGTATCAACTTGTGTTCGTAATTCTGCAAGTTGCCTCTCTCTTCTCTTAAGTAAAGTTTTATTAACCGCAGCATCATGCAGCCTACTATCATAATCTAATATTAACGCTTCCATTTTCCCTTCAGTCATTTTGACGGCTTGCTTTTGTTCTTCAGCTCGTAGTTGCTCGATATTTAGATCCCGCTTGAGCATGTCATTTTCGCACATCAGTCGCTCGATAACGCGCCCTGATTTACCGCCGAGACTCGCTCTCCCTATGGCAGAGTTCCATTGTGGTATGGTATTGCTTGGTGGATTACTATCTTCTGATAATACACTTTCACTGATATTGCCATTCACATACGTAGTTGAGGGGTTAATGTCGGTTGATAGCCTGGTTGGATAGCTTCTACTGATTCTGTCAGAGATTATGAAAAGCTCTCATCGCTGGTTTATAATGGGGCTCAAACCTGAATGAACGAGGCATTAGGTCTTTTCCACTGCCGTCGCGTCTGCTATCATCATATGAGATGTCAGATTGTTGTGGCTCCGAGGGTACAGAGCGAATTGTACCATTTGTGTAAGGTCTTGAAGAGGATAGATGAGACGATGTAGGTTTAACTCCTTGAATAGCCATCATAGTATTGGAGAGCTGTGGGGGGCGCGTAGTGGAACGCGCATTGATCAATTTGGTAATACCGGTCTCCTTGGGATTTGACCGGTGGGCAACAATGAGGTTTAAGACTTTGCGTCTCGAGTGGTAGCAAGATTTTGAGACTTGTATAATACGGGTATATGGCTATTTAATGTCCAGTACTTTTAATTAACCTTAAAACTGTCGCGAGTTGACTGCAAGGATCGCGACGCAAACAATAGATCAAGATGAGGATGTAGATACGTGAAAAAGTAGCGTAGTGATAATGATTGGTTGTTAGCTTTGGCGTCAGATAAATATCAATGTACTTTCATGAGTTTTGTGGTAGGTCCGCGTGATGGATTTTGATTTATTACTTGGTTCATAATCACTAGTCAAGAAGGTTAGTGAAGCTTGTTTATCTGATTACCAAACACTGAGAGTACATATTATCGCGTGCAAAGCGGTGAGATATGTGGAGCTTCCTGAACAGCTAATTACTGATCTACGGAGTCAGGCATATGTAGAGTCACGGCTACCAACAGACTTGTTAGAGAGAGATTAATCAGTATTCTATACATCATGCCAATTAGTATACCCAATCCTTTTTTTTACTTGCATGTTAGTTCCTTAATTTGCCATGCAGCACTGTAGTCAGTCTATGGCAAAAGTCTATGTCGTAAACAATGAGTAGAATGTGTCTATGTTCAGGTTTAAAAGAAGTATTGTTAATGTCTTTGATCAATTATGTGGGGCAGCTGACAATATTTCCACGATTTTATTTTAGGTTTTTACGTTGATACTGGAATTTATGAAAACAATTATAATTACAACGACTCTGTATATATATATATTTTTTTTTAAATCATTCTTGTGTATGCAGCCTTTAGGCTATGACACGAATGACCCTGGTGCGGTACATGGAGCGATGTTTCAACATGACATAGGGGGCACTCACACCGAACATCATTTGAAGACAT
>JAKRRZ010000191.1:0-28204 GCA_022627015.2 Podosphaera aphanis
GACATACAAAGTGACGGGTATCACTTCCGAAATAGGCTTAGCTAATAAGAATTTTATAGAATTTTGTATGGCGAGACCCCTACCTATAATTGAAATTTACATTCACGACCCTAGAACGAGAGTAGTAACTTGGCTTTGTTAGAAATCTGATCTGATAAGTGTCTTCACCTGAGAATGTTGATTTTACGCAATGGGTACTTATGGTCAGTCTTCGACTCACCTAAAGGCATCGATTGATCTGACGTCAAACGTTTTCCGTATTAACAAGGCGCAGGTAGGGCCTGCGGTAGGTCCATCTTTGACATAATTGAGCAGATTATCTTGTGTGAGGCTTAGGCAAATATTCATTAAGGTGAATGGAGACTAAAATCTTTTATTTTTGTTTTTATTTATTTTTATAAATCAATATTGTGTATGCGGCCTGAAGCTATGACACGAATGATTACGGAAGGTATGTTTCTCATAGAATGACTCATTTTGACGTTTTGGAACACTCATACTCAGATTTCATTTGCAGATACCACTACGAGGATAACGTCTTGCGACATGTAACCTCTTCCGTGAATACCCACCACAGGGAAAAGCGGGAAAAACCCATGGTTATCTGATTATGCTTTCATCAAGCTATGATGAAAAACACCACCGCGAGTAAGTGTGGGTAACGGGTCTTACTGGATTCGGGAAAAAAGCCTAGCCTCAACTAGCCTTTACGCTAGCTGGGATACAGCCTTGCCAGACCCCTGAAGCGAGCTTAAACCATGCTTTATCACACCAACGTTCTTAGTCCCTGCGGCATAGTACGTGTATTAATTATGTCGTGATTTGTCCTTGCGATTAGAGCGTGACTCGGTGTAAGAAGTTTGCCATGTTTGCTCAGCCAAGGGTCCGTGCTGAGCTTAATTAGCGCCATGAGAACAGTATAAATTTACTCCCTAGGCTCCTCTTTCCGACTTCATACTTACCTTCTTGACACTGGGGAGCTCATGAAGTCTTTCAGTGGTGACACGAGATCTCCATTGCACATCGGGGCATCGAGAGTCACTGACTTTCCTTCGGGGACGTCATCGGGGGAATTTTTGATTGCACCCTCTGATAAAACATGCGTTTTGTCTAAAATACGTTTTCATTATGTATCTACTTCCTCAGTAGGTCATGAAGAGGACTGGATATAACCGGAATCAGTGTCGGACGTATTCCTGATGCAGTGGTCTCCGCCACCATGGTCCTCAGCTCGGACACTCTAAACTATTGATTACCTGAAGGAAAATATTGTCACTCTATCTTGCTATTGCAGTTCAAGTACCATAGAATCTGAGGAAATGCGGCATCCATAATGACGCCGCACGTAAACCTTATTTTACAGAATATCGCCCAATACACTAACTTATCAGATATTCTCCCCAAAAAAACACGTTCAGCCTGGGAAAATATCACAGGATTCAAATATTCTCAAGCAAATTCAAAAAAGTGTTTGTGAGATGCCGTACTCGATTAGTAATTCACCATAAAGTAGAGATATAATCCATCTTAGATAAATGATCGAGTTACGTTACTTGAACTACTTTGGAGACATTGTGTCGTCGCGTGATTCTGTGTGGATTATTAATTGAGTGCGGCAGCTCTCCAACACTTTTTTTGAATCATGTGATCATTCCACAGGCTGAACGTGTTTTATTGGGGAGAATATTTGATCAGTTGCGGTATTGGGCAATACTCTGTGAGTTAAGGTTTGCATGCGGCATTTCCTCAGATTCTATGGTAATTAGTCTAGGAACGAACGGACCGGCATGTCAAGGCAACTGGGTTAAGGGAGTTTTCGCTTTGACTTATCACATTTAATTACGCCGCGAATTCCCGAACTCAGTCTAATCCAACACAATTTCACCCGTGTCTTTGGTCTAACAAAGCAGCCGATAACGTTATTGGTGTCGCCTGAACATCAGAGTAGTTTCTGGTCGGACTCTCCTCACAGACAATGCCTATTCCCGTGACGCTTCAATACCGCGGTAGAGTCAAATTGGCTTAGGGCAAGACTTCGCACCAAAATAGCACTTTCGATACTGATAGAGATCAAAATCCAAGGAAGTGGTTCTATGCGTGCAGCTTCATTACCTCTTACTTGGATTTTGATTTTTATGAGCACATGTGCGGAAGTGAAACGCGCTGCCATTTATTGTAAACTTTCGTATTCTTGATTTATGTATCCCTTTCTCTGGGTCTTTAACGTTAAGAGCCAGGGTTTTCTGCTCGTAACAGAGCTTCATGGGACGACGCACTGATGCTCTACACAGCTCGGTGTTGCTGTTTGACGGTTTAGTGTATGAATCTGATAATAATAGTATTTATTGTAAACTTTACGTTTTATTTACAGGTGCTAACAAAGCGTCTACCACTCTTATTAAATTCGTCTCTCGTAATCAGTATCTTTACCTATCACTCCAAAACCTCTAACTAGAGAGAAGCTCTAATCTATCACCTCCGACGAGAATCTGATCCCAGATCTAAATGCAATTGACCTTCACACCGCACAATCCCTTTAGAGGAGTGAGGGTACTTCTTTTCTTCCACTTTTTAGCAGGTTTGAGGTGTTCCCCGTAGGAAGATGCTGCGAATACCGAAGACTGTGAGGAGGTTGAGTGTGGTCGAAGGAGTGCATGAGGTATCACGATTTCTAGAAAGGAAGAATGCGCCATAAGAAGCTTGCCGAATGTAGGGGTTACTTGAGTTTTATCAAGTGAGAGTGGGCAAGCAGCCTACACTAGATTCAGTGTTATGGTTTGTCAGAGTAGCATGTAGACAGCGGGGGGGGGGGGTGGACAGGGTGGTTGACAGGCTAAGGGGTGCCGTCCTACATAATATAAGAGATAGATGTAATCGGCGAGTATCGTCTACCCCCCTCCTGTTAGGAGGGGGGCGCAGCAAAATGCAACAGCTCGGCAAAATGCGACACTTTTCCACACCAAAAATCGCCAGAATCCATCGATTTCAACGGCGCACAACTCAACAATGCCTCGATGGATTCATCTTTAATTTAGAATTTGCGTAGAGTTCTTCGCAAAATTCCAGATAGCGTCTTTTTTTCTGCTCTCGATCTAGCTAAAGTCATCGAAAAACCTTCCGTTCAATCACTAGGCGAAACTCCAACAGGCATACAGGGGTATTTAGGGGCGCCAAGAGGGCAGAATGAGGTTTTCAGCTCGGAATGAGAGGAGGAACAGAAGAAATACCACAAACTTAAGTATCATGAGTGGTTCTCTGTAAGTATTTATTTTAGAACAAATCCATCGAGGCGTTGTTGGATTGTGCGCCGTTGAAATCGATGGATTCTGGCGATTTTTGGTGTGGAAAAGTGTCGCATTTTGCCGAGCTGTTGCATTTTGCTGCGCCCCCCTCCTAACAGGAGGGGGGTAGACGATACCCGCCGACTATTTGGCTAAACCAATCTCTCTACAAATCATCATCCGTAAGAATAAAACGTTTTGAGATAACATTTGATGAGATGAAACCCTGTTGTGAAGTTGCAAACTCCTTCGAACTTGGTGATGCTTGAATAGCGATGAGTCCGAATTTGTTATCACACAGTATTTCATGTCTATATCAGACAGTGATGAGATTAACTAGTGTCTGATAAAGATCAGGCTAAGACGTTTCGCAAGGCTCTTCCTCAGCGCAACTGTGTTCTGAGGCATGGATGAAGCTACAAGACATGGAAGCCGTATCGCTGAGACACAGGGACCGCCGCTGCCGCAAGCGATAAGCGCGTGCTTTCACGGTAGAATACGTTTTGCTGGCCGGTCTCTCGATCGCGTTCGCACGATGACACTCGCACCGGTAGGTTAAGTACAGGCGAGACCCCCGGCCGTGTACATGGAATGAGCGAGTCGACACCACCTGCTGCTTTGGTGCCACCCGACTAAACGCACAAGTCTTGGCAAAAACTGACATTTTTGGAAAATGTTCGTCCGTGCACGTCCAACATTTCGGATGATGATATCGTTATAAGTTACTTTACCCCGAAATCGTAATAAATGCACACATACCCCTGTGGTATCGTTATAGACAGCCAGTTATGTGCATCTAGAATAGAAAGAGGAAAATTTTCATCCTTCACTCGCCCGTCCGGAGGGCAGATTGATTGGTTATAACCAAATTTTTGGGTGCATGTGCCTTTACGAGCATATTTTGACGCTAAATACAACCGACAATTTTGCAGGCCGCCATACTAAGTTTACAATTTTCAAACCGGTGTGATTTTTTTCTACAGCCATTTAAGTCTAGAAAAGACGTTATTTTTGGAGCTGAGCTTCTCACGCATGGAAATAACGTCATGGATTTTGATTTAAATATTTGTTGAAGGTGGTGGAACAGTTGGCGTTTGAGGTAGTTTACTTGTGCGTTAAGTCGGGTGGTACCATATTGTGCAAATTCCTCGCGGAACACCGCGCCGTCGTCCCGTGCTAAGCCGTCGCGTCACCCACCCGTCGGCGGTCGACACACCGTGCCCTCACATGCGTGATATCCAACGCGCAGCGTCGCTGGCGCACACGCATTTGTCACCGATTATGTATTGTCCGATGTCGTCGCTCTCCAATTGCGACTTTACCGACTGCTCTGAGTTCACGTCGTACATGGGCAAGGGAAGAGGGGAAGGAGATGAGGGCGCGTTGATCACTCGTATAGGATCACCCACGCTTGGCAGTGATCTAGACGATCGCGACACTTGAAAAAGGAGAAATGCCTAGTTCGGGTGATCAGTTTCTCAGAATTCGATTTCCCCCATGTAAGTTGTATTGCTATGGTAACAGTATCGGTGCGATCTCACTGATACCTCTAATTTACCGGCCATCTGATTTATGTAAATTTATGTACAATACAATAGTGAGACCCCTCAGGCTATTGTGACCCTGCAGTTCCAGGCTGTAGATCTGATATGTTCTCTTGCGCTCGCGCTGCCCAAGTTGTGAATCCCATGAATCATGAGCTGTCTCCATCTTGGAATTGGTCAGTTCTCGTCTTTTCTCAACGGTAGCGACTATGGACAACGGGACTGACCTTCACTAGCGTCAGGGGTTGGCGGAAGGCCAGCTGACGACCTTGGATTATACCGGAACGCTCGCTTCCTAGCCTTATCGTCCTTGGCTTGTAACTGTCCAGCAGTCAATTGTGAAGATTTGGGTTTCGTCGAGGACACCTTTGTAGTTCTCCCATCTATTGGTATATTTTGGGCGGATTCTTCTATTGAATTGTCTATAATCATAGATGTGCGAGATGGTTTAACACCAGCCTGTATGAGCCGCTCCTCTGTCTCCTTAAGGCGCGCTTCTAATGCTTGGAGCTCTGAGGTTTGAATCTGGACGGATTTCTTTCTGAGGACATATATAGATTAGCATGAATCAGGAGCATAGCTGGGGACGACATACTTCTCGCAGACGGCAGCGTCAAGATCTGAGATACTACAGTCTATCTTGAATAACTGATTAAGATCGATGGAGAAGTCTTGTGCGATCCGTCTATGTTATTATTAGCTAAATTATATCACTTATATTTAAATTACTTACGACTGAGGTCTGTGGTTTGATTTCCACTCGCGGTCGAGGTCGGCATCGGACATTCTGATATACGGGACAAGTTCGATGAGCTCGATGGCTGTGGAAGGTTTCGACAGAAATAAAGAGGGAAAGAGAATTTGGTAGTCCGTCGCAAGTGTCACTTGTTTGATAGAAGTTGATAAGTCGTGGGCTTATGTAGGTCAAGAGTGAAATGAAATTCCGAGGTAATTGCTGGTGGATCTTTTTGCATCAGGTAGTCCCCCAAAGATAGATCACAGCTTTAGCCACATGCACGAAACTCGCTTCCTCATTCCAAAACAATATGACGGAAAAAGTTAGTGAGTTTGGTGTTCGCGATGAAGTATTAAATATAACTTGTCACGATGGCCAAGACACAGGGCAACACGAGCGTCGCAGCAGACCTGACTCTACTCGAAATGTGGAATTCTTGTTCGGTGCTCGTGGTTTAAAATTATCCCATTTAAATGTCCCGGATTAGGCTACTTTCCGCATAGCAATCCATAATTACGCTGACCCGTGCTGGGGTAGCATTAGCCCGGAGTTAAAACGTAGTGTATCAAATTAGATAAGATCAAGGATACCTACCAACCCCGCAGAAATAATTTATTGTTTTAAGCTTTCAACGAACGGTACCGAACGATACTTGTGGCTTATTCATACTTCTTCTCTGCTAACCAGTCCTTCAATGTACCTTGTAACGGAAATTCCGGTCTTGAGTACTCAATCCACAGGTTTTCGCTCCCTTGTGATTGTAAATTTTCCAACCTTTTGTTCTCCTCGTTTAGATCTATGAGCATCTCTACGGTCGGTGCATCAGCAAATGTGACTGCAGTTGGCTTTGACAATTGAATTCGTATGCTTGGCCATACTAGATGCTGTGGGTCGATTTGGGTATTTCCGAGGATCTGAGGATAGAGGTGGTATCTAATAATTCTTTGCCCGACGTGCTCAGCAAGGGCCTCTAGAGTATAGAAGCATGACTCTTCTATTGTCTGGCATGATGTTTAGAGAGGATGTCATAAAAGTGAAATAAATTTTAAATTCTCCCTACCTTAGACACTAATTGTTCGAGCTCACAGAAAGCTGCATCTAGCTCCCTGCTGCAGCAATCAATCTTCACTGTCGCAATCACAATCTGCTTGGCCTTTCTCTCATTTGGATTTACCCCGATCAATGTGGGGATTCTTATTTGATAAAGCGCCATCATCATAGAGTATGCGATTACAACAGTATTGTTTTCATCATACAGAAAGGCAGCTTGCATGCTAACTCCAGAACCTAGTAATGAAGACTTTGGAAGTGTGATATCCAGCTCTAGTAAATTCATATTCACAGCTTGAAGTGCTGGCTTTTTGGAGGGAAGGTTTCCCGATTCACTCATTATCCTAATTCCCGTCAATAGCCATTGTATCCTACATAAAATATGGCTGAGGAGTATGGGTGTCCCAAGGTCAACCTCGGAGAGACACTGGCAAGCCCCAAGTATCGCCTTACTCAGCGTCCCATAATGAACTGTGGATTCAGTTACTGCATCCTCCGCCGAAGCAGACGAGAATGATTGACGTAGTGAGACAGCACATGTGATGAGTGCTGGCTGCGATGGCTTCTGGCGACCCCATGCATCGGTACCAAAAGGTAAGACAGTTTGAAGATTTGACACGCGGATGACTGTGTGTGACTCGCCGACAGAGTGGTGAAGATTCCAAGTACTTCTAAGTTTTTCCATCACTTAAATGAAGATAATCGTCGACTTAAATTCAAAGAAAATAAATCCGTGAGCGATAGAACTGATTCTTTTTTCTTTGCTTTAATGCGGGGTAATTTTTCTGGGCGAAATTGTTCAGCCCCGCACACTCATACATGTATATTTATGATGCGTCTCACTTAGTTGCGACACAAAATTTGCCTTATTTTTGAACGACTACTAGTCTACCACGAGCTTGTTAAATTAAATTCTTCGCATACAGAAAGTTAAATAATTATCTCTACAAGGCTTCTCTATTGTCCGAATTTGAATTTATGCCTTTGGTGTAAAGTTGTAGGCGATTGAAAATTATTATTGTTGTATGGGGAGTCGTCCAGAATGGCCGAGGACCCACAATTAGCTAGCCCCGAATTCCAGAGTCAAAAATAATTTTGTGTAGGACGTACAGCTTCACGTACCCTGAATTTCTGCCTATGAGTATTATTATTATTGTTATCAACGGTTGTCTATGAATATGTGCTATCACCTCCGGGTGGGTGAGAGGTAATTGTCGGTTCTCGCTTAACTTCCGACTATTTCGCTTTCGCTCATAGTCGGAGTATTTGAGTGCAGCGCTTCCACTTTTTCGCATTTTCAATTCAACGCTTTCATTTGCTAATGCGAAAGTGGGGGGGTCGCACTCAAATACAGTGGGTATTCCCATACAGAATATTTGCCGATTTGTAGAATACTTGAAGTCGAAAAAATGTATTCCACATAGAAAATAGAATAATTACTATCTCCCGCAAACATAGTTTGAAAACTTTAAACCTTAAAGCTCAAAAGATGGATTTGTCGGGCTGGATTGCAGAAAAAATAAATATGAGCAAAAGTCCCGAACATTTTTGCTTATTGATGGGGGTATGATGTTTACAAAAATTTGACTGTTTGTGCGTGAAATGCCTCATTTGTGGTGAGGTCAAGCGAGAAGAATTGTGGCGTTGGGCGTCAGATGGTCTACCTGACCCCCGCTAAAAACTCAAAAGTCTTGTGAATATTATCAGGCTACCAGAATGTAGCAGTATACAAGACTTTCTCCCAGCTGCATAAATGCTTTTTCTGTAACGTAGCCTGGCAAAATCCATCTCTTTACCCGTGCGTTCACACGCCCTTCGCTAGTCGCTTAGGATGTGCGGAACTAAAAAGTACTGGAAGATCCACTGCAAATTTTACACATTATTTAATAACATTCCGTACACCACTCCCATAAACCCCGTTTGTCGTGATCGGTATCTTTACCCTTCCCTAAAATGCCTCTAATTAGAGAGAAGCACTTCCTATTATCTCAGACGAGATTTCCCGTCACGAGATTGCGATTAGGTGGATCTTTGATCCAGAGGAAACTGATCCTCACACTAGAAAATTCTCTCCAGCTACAGAAGCCTGCCATATTTGTCATTCAGATGTAGCTGTATTTCGAAAATTGATTCACAGGAGGGCTCAGAAGCAACGGAATCGGATCATGAGTGAGTGTGGGACGCCGACGAAGAAATTCGTAAGCTACAAAAAATATGCATATATTTCAGAATACATTCAATGCAAAAAATGCTTTTGGACGTATTGATATCGATAACTGAAAAGCCAAAAGATAATATATTCAAGATCTAGGTGGTATTGCCTCAAATCCATCGATTATTTCTAGTTTAATGTAACCAGATAAGGATGAGAGTTTCCGGACACCAGAGAATTTCTCTAGCTTATTAAAATCTCCAGACCTCTAGCAGACCCTAAATCAGCTAGTTCATCGATAACAGAAATACTTGATGGAACTCCGAGGGTATACCAGAAGAGATGAATGTTGCTGTGGGGAAAATGTACCCTTACCCCATACCCGCACCGAATGATTCATGATGTGACGTGGAAGACGTAGATCAAGGGCACCTAAGTAATGACAGAGCCTCATTAGCAGACTTGATCCTTTCAGGCTGTTCACTGAATGACGAAGCCGACTTTATAAGACTAATACCTAAAGATTTAACAAGCTAGGTATGTAAAATCTACACCATACAACAACGACCTGCTCGGGCTGCTAATAGGATAGGTGCTTTCTTCAACGTCTCTAAGATGTTACGTTGTTTTTATTTAAGTGTTAATTGTTGATTTAACGGGACTTAGCTTCCCCAGCTAGGGAGATGTCGTTTGTGTATACTAGTACATATAAATATAATAGATTAAGACTCTCTCCTTTAAAAAAGATATGTTTTTATCAGTTTCATGATGCTCCTAACTATTAATCTATTCCAAATGAACTAGACGCTGAACTCGTTCCTATTTGCTGTTTGTGCCTATATTGACCGAAAAAACCATCTTTTTTTTAAAGTTTAATTCGGGCTGGTTAAAAAATCTGAAATCTCAAAAAATTAAAAACTGACAAGATGTTGTGGCGAGACAGTGATGATTTTACAATAAATCTTCCAGTGCTTTTTGCTTCCGCACACCCTAAGCGACTAGCAAAATGTGTGTGAATGCACGGGTAGGTCTGAAAATTTACAGTTTTCAAACTATGCTTGCGTCCTAACTCGCCCTGTGCTCTAGACTGTCGGCGCTTCTTCAGCTGGCAAAAGAACATTCGTGGAACGGCACCACCTCAGTCGATCGGCCTTTTTGCGTTTTTCCCGGTCGGAGAGTCACATCTGGGCTGGCTGTCGGGGAGGGCAGCTGGTAAATTCAGAAACCACGGGATCAGTGACCCGGGACAGATGGTCAAGAGATGGAATTGGCTCGGAGGAATCTTATGGGGTGTGGGTGGGGAAGGAACATCTACTTGGTTGGAATATTTCGGGAGACTGACGCGTCGGGTAGCCCTAGATAGGCTGAGCTAACTGGTACATGATCCTTAGGGTTGTATGCTGCGCGCCGGCACGACGTAATACCTAATCAAAAAAAATAAAAAAATAAAAAAATATGCTTGCGGGAGATAGTAGAATATTCTCATCGTCCGCCAGAATTATTCTATAGCAGGGGTGGTCACTACCCATGTAAGGAGTAAGTGTTGTGTATTGCACTACTATTAGTTGCCAAATTGATGACATGACATGCGCTGACCTTGGAAAAAGGCCAAAATTATATAAATAATTTTACATCTTTGCCTCAGTGTGCATATTTTCTACTTTCGTCTGATTTTACAGTGTTAGATGTACCAGTTTCGTTGATTTAGTGATGGAGGTTTGTCCGAAATAATCAACACAGTAAATTACAGCTCGTTCTTCGTTTGCCCACTGAACGTAATGTCGCTGGCAGTACACAAAGTTTCTTTCTAAGACATTATGACGATTTTTATTTACCAGAAGCTCTCCTTGTGTAAGTAGAATACTCAAATACGAGATAAAGTGTAGAAAAAAGGTAAGAAATATTCAACACGTGACTTATTTGAGCTCAAAATACGGTCATGTGATATTCCCATATACATAAATAGAATTAACTCGGATAAAGAATGTGATATTATCTCCATTCGGTATCTGTAATTTATGCGTGAAGAGTAGTTATAAGAACGCGCTCTTGTGTTTCTGGCGATAGTTTGTACATTATACCACGTGATTGTACGCGTCGCGTCAATCCCATAGATAGCCCTTTTCCTGGAAGAACAATCAACCAAGTCTTACCTTTACGTTACACGTCTTAGTACTCTCCAGAAGCAGCGTTACTCGAGGCACTACGTGAAGCTAAGTAGCTACACTCTCTTACACCTGTAAATTTTTAGACTTTATTGAAGCCCAGGAGTAACTCCCTGGCGTCTTGTTCCGATAGGGAATAAACAGAGCCCATGCTTCGCATGGGCCTCGGAAGACGTAAAATAAAATCAATCAATCAATCAATCAATCAAAGAATATGATTTTTGCGTTCTGAATTATATTCTATAACAGGGGTATCTACAGTAGTCGGAAGTTAAGCGAGAACCGAAAATTAGTTCAAGATTTGATTTTTTCTTGTGACTCAAATGCGTCAAAGACCCGGTCGGAGGTCGGCGTTTGCCCATTGGAGAGCACGTGAGGTAGTGATTTCTATTTCTGGATCACGCGTACATATTTTTGGCGCTATTTTTGACCTGCTTGTGCACAGGTTCCACCCTAATACAGTAAAATTATCTCGTGGAGATCTGCGACAAAGTTGGCTGATGGACCCGCTTCTTTTCACGACTAAGTGAGACGCGCCATGGTTTCAAAGAGTGGAATCTATCCAAGGAAACAACGTCGCTTTGCAGACTCACTTTTTACACTGACCATGACAAAGAAGAACTAAAGAATGAATAAACGTTTCGGATCATCAGACTACTGATACCAAAATATTCCATAGTAGTGAGTTTTCCATCAATGTATTCAAATATTCTCTCTGGTATATATTCATAAATGAAATATTCTAAATCACAGAATAACATTTTCACTGCAAATATCTCTTCTCGTGGAACGTGATAACGAATTCGGGAAAATTTTAACATCATAATTTCAAGTGTCGTCAACCCATGAGCATAGCTCCTCTCTTTGATCAATATGCACAGAAACATAAATTGAATACTCAACAGAAAATCGCACCAGCCTTTTTGATATAAGAACTAGAGCATCTAGGACAGCATGGTGATGCATGTATATATGAAAGAGAAGAAATTTCCTAAAGGCTGCAATAAATGTCCTTCCAAGCTCCTGCGCCTGGCCCTCTTGCAATATTTCTAAGATAAAATTTTGTTATTTCACATCTTTCGGCGCTATCAATGGTATCGATATTCTCCCTCTGCGCCTTAAGATTCTACTGCTTGACATGCTTCTACAAAGATGACGCCATAGGATGAATAGCCACAATCTTCTATGGCCAGTGTGAGAACGCACCAAGGTCAAATAATCTTGACGTGAGTGCTGCTCGCTGGTCAATAGTTGGCAATAACCGGTCAAAGTCAATTCGAAGCTTTTAAAATCTACCATTTATACTTCCAACTTGACAAATCGACAGGCGGGCGAGCTAAAATTTATTTTGGGATTGGTTCTACATCCTCAATTGGATCCGTTAAGCTTCACTTACCGATTACTCATAAAACTACATGTTGTTATAGTTGAGATACCCTTCTTATAGGATCTCCAAATCAAGGTTTCTCGAAGAGATCAGGGGAAAGCCACTGCCCATTCATTTGAGAACTTGAGACATGTTATTCAAGCATGCAATAACAAGGGTAAGAAAATAGACTGGACTCAATCACTAATGATATAACGTTAGCGTATGAAGTTACCTTTCGCTGCACATCTTACTACTGACTGGAAACTTTATCTTCACGATGTCTTTCAATCCTATATGCAATTAAATACCTCCATGTAATTCAGTCGGCAAATCATTACAAAATCACCGAAAGGATTATCTTTGTCGCTTCCATATAACACTGGCATGAGACATAAAAGGTCCATGTTGAATACCGGAGGCAGGAACTCGTTGTTTTCCTATATACTGAAAGAAATTACCTGGGTCGGATGGTGGTGTGGTACACCTTCCGGGCCATTCTCCCAACTAGAGTCTGGGTAGCCGAGGCACATGCCCCACTTGAGATAGGAGAAAGCTGGTTCGAATCCAGCAAGACCCATACACCACATTTCTCGCCTGGTCATGTATGTGACGATGTTGAAGGCACACAGGACAGCCGCGGGTGGCTGAAATGCGTTCCTACGGCAGACATATACGGTTGAGGGTAGAAAGGGCTGTAAGGCACCTGACTTCGAGTTATGTCTTCAAATGATGTTCGGTGTGAGTGCCCCCTATGTCATGTTGAAACATCGCTCCATGTACCACACCAGGGTCATTCGTGTCATAGCCTATAGGCTGCATACACAAGAATGATTTAAAAAAAAGAAAGAAATTACCGCCCTAATCTTTCTATAAATCTATCCGGCGCTAAGTCAAATTCCAATGTATTTGGAATCATCGGATTATAGAAACATGATAATCTATTTTTCCGAATTGAGGCTTTCGCTATCTCAGAAGATAGAAGAGGTAAATAGCTGTGCTGAAGCGTAGACTATTGGATTTCCATTACGAAAATCTCCATCATTACGTGTGTGGGGGTAGCACTAAACCCCGAGAACGGATGATTGATCTGAATTGGTCACAGAAGGTCACCCAGAATAGTTCTCATAGAGCTATATACATGTACCAATGGTGTATATGTTTTTACAATTCGCTGCCACTTTCGACCTCGGAAAGTTGCCAAAGCTCGTAATAAACATTTGATTGACAAATTAATCACAAAGACTGCTGAATTTACTACATCCCATATTTAGCTAAACTAATAGTTAGTCAAATCAGAAACTTCACTACGCACGACAATCGTTCAATGGTTGGTAATACGGCCGTCGGAAAATCATATGAATCATCAGGAATGGCAACCCCACCGATGCGACAACTAAAGCCACTCTTGATAATTAGGCAAAAGGCAATCGATCAAAATAGTAAGGGCGAGAGTAGCTAAGGGTCTAACGGGTCATTGTAGATAGATAGAGCAGAAGTATCAGTAACAATTCTATGTTTATAAGCTCACGTTGTTCCAACACTTACCTCTTACCCGTCTCTTCTCTTCTCTCATTGGAGAAAATGGTTAAAGATGTAACTTGACTGATTTGCTTTGGAGTGGAGGACTGAAGCGTCGGCGTGTGAGCGCGATCATGACATACCTTTAGGATACAGAAATTGAGAACATCGTCAGCGGCAAGAGCAAGTGTTTCGCTGTTAATTTTTCACAATTGAAACTTCCAGTCAAAAAAATAAGCATAACGAGTAGTCTTCAGCTTATCATCAGAAAATAGCTGCAGAGGTTCGGTGATAACGACGCATTTCTGATACTAATCACGGCTACGGGGAACAAAAAGACATTGAATGATATCCTTGATCCTCGAGAAGGCGAGGAGGTGGTTGCAGATTGGGCAACAGCGATAATCCCCAAGCCATGGACCACATGACATCAGTGGATCAGAGTACCGAAAGATTCCCCGTGGAAAGGCGAAGGTTGCTGACTTTCATAACCCGAGAACATAAACCGGTGGGCTCCATGGGACAGGTCGATCTGGTATCTCAGACGCGTTTCAAGGCAAACCACCGGTCAAAGACTGTTTGGCGGCAACAGCACGCGTTCGCGCGACGGCGACACTCGTTTGGACGATAGACCACGCGCACTGCATTGGATGGGGCGGGCTGTCCGGGTAGAGTTTATCGTGGACGACGGCACATGGAACCTGATGTCTGAATACACGTCGATACGCGTGACCTTGCGTCAAGCATGTTAACATGCGTAGTACAGGGACTAATTAATTGTACGTCATTTCAGAGTGACACGAGAGAAGCAATTATGCACCGGCTCGTTTAATTTGTCGGTTTGCGGGGCGGGAGAATCCGTTATTTTCATTATCAGAGGTCGAAAGAATGTGCTCGCGCGGCAAAAATGAGTGTGGAAAAGAAATCTATACCATCGAGCGAAAGTTCTGTTGGCTGTCTATGGGGATCCGGAAAGGGGGACATACAGAAATTTCACGTGCATTACACATTCATCTCACACAATGAAGCCCCTGATGAAACTCTGCCGAGTCGAATGATTCTGGGGAGAGCAACTCGAAAAACAAACGTAAATTCCACGGCTCATTCCATCAGTAATATCCATCCATCTCCTCGACAATGATGGACGGCTTCGAAATGTGATTTGTTCCCGACGATTTACGAGATCATGAGCTGATGGTTTATGATGGCGAGGCAAGAAGTGCCGAAGGTCAAACGGACAGAGTGGAGATATGAACCTCCGAGACGTTCTTGTATTACAGCCCGGACTCCGTTACATATAATGCAGCTATTATTAGGGGCTACACAAACCGCCTCCCTATAAATATGTGAGTGATGCCTCAGGCGAACTCTAATCCTTCACCCTTATATGCTTTCATCATCTCGGACATCTGTTATCACGAGGAGAAATGTAGGTGATATAAAACTCTGTCACCCCGTGGATCTCGAGCGCTAAATTCCAAATGCGACTTGCCTCACTGTGTAATCAGCCGTGATTCTCTTACCGCACTTCCGCCCTTTGCGATGAATTTTGTTTAAGTCGACATTTTCCAATATTTGCAGATATCCATCGACCTTCAAGAATATCCTCTACGTTCCTTCTCCAAATCAACCAGCGAAGTCATATCACATGCTGAACTCGTTTACCGAGTATAAAAACTTTTCCACTCAAATCTTTGCTGCTCACGCTCCTCGATGCCTCTGTCCAAAATTCAGAAGAGCGACGCCGTCAAAGGGTGTCGAACGACGTCCCGCCCCATTGGAGACTTTCGTAGCTGGACTCAAGAGTCATAGAGGGCGCTGCGTGAAAATCAAATCCGAGAAAGATGCTCTTGCAGCCCGACCCTTTACCATCAGATATGGTCGGCGATATCTGGGAGACGACTCTTTGCCCTATCCGCTGCCTACCGACTTAGCCGAAGCACATCGCCAAACGCTACGGACCTTATTACTTTGCCAAGTGTTTGATGGCCCACTTTGCTCCCCGATTTTCAAAAATGAGCCCCCCACTAGTGTACTCGAGGTGGCGTGCGGCACAGGATTTTGGAGCGAAATGTGTCACCGCTATTTCTCAGAACGCGGGCATTCCTCCGTGAAGTTTACCGGAATTGATATTGTGCCACTGGCGATGTCGAATGAGTCCCGAAGCACCTCAGACATGAAATGGAATTTCGTATTACATGATTTACGCCAGATGCCATTGCCCTTCCCGGATGAGGAGTTTAGCATTGTAATGATTAAAGATGTGAGCATGGCTATACCATCTTCTGGCTTGCAGCAGAGCTTAATGGACGAGTACATACGTATCCTCAAGCCCGGTGGGACACTCGAGATTTGGGATGGAGACCATGCGTTACGAACGCTCGTCCCGCGTTTATCATCAACGGTATCCAGAGAGGAAGAAGAGATGTTAGATCTCGAAGCCGGATCTCCGAATCCCGTCGGAGCATATACAGTGACGCTCAAAACGCCACTTACGCCGCCGCGAAATCCCTTCCTTGTGGAGTACAACACGTGGGTTGCCAAAGCGCTCGAAGCTCGAAATTTGACTGCTTTCCCGTGCGCCACCATCCTACCTCTACTCCGTCAAGAATCGCATATCCTCGAAGAAATTCGAAGCCGGCGCCTAGCCATTCCCCTCGGCGAATTATTGTGGGAGCGCGAAGGCATTGGTGAGATGACAGCGCAAACTCAGAGCGCCTCCAAGGGCAAAGCGAAAGCGTCCATGCGACATGGAAAGCCCGTCTCATCCGCAGATGTGCGAAGGACCGCGCTCATCACCGTGATCCAAATGATCGAGAGTCTGGAACCCTTGCTGCATGAGGTAAGTGGAAAAGGCGAAGCCGAGTGGGATGACTGGATGAGCAACATGACGAGTGATTTTCTAAGGGGGGACGGTGCCTCAGGCGGAGAATGCTTGGAGGTCGGCGCGTGGTGGGCAAGGAAGAAAAAAGCGCCATGATCTGACGCAGCACTATCACATCGGCTCAGCAACATACTCACGAGCTATGTATGACTCGTCCAGGCGCAGGAGCGTAAATAGGACCGCCCGCATAATATTTTCTATACTAATTAATTTATTCCTCGGCCGTAGGGTTCACTGTACGTACACTTACACCCGCTGCTATGTATTTTGTACTATAGACTAGTAGTCTGCCGCAAGCTCGCTACGCTACCCCTCAATGTAATGCTAGTAAGCAACCTCGCCGTGTTTGTAATTGGGTCTGTGAGAACTTCACAAGTGTGGAAACGTAATGGCCCCATGTTAATAAGGTATAACGTCAGTCACCTACATCTGGGTCCCCCTACCAAAGTAGTGACCTCATAACATTAAACCTCTCTAAACCCATCAAAAGTTTCCCAATCGCTCCAGATTTTTGGAGGAATATTTATTCGATCATGATGAATTGTCATACAAAAATTCAACATCTACATGCACTCGAGGCGATCAAGAAAGGCATTAGTCGTAAAAAGGTGTTCAAAAAAATACGGCGTACGACAAGCAACGCTTCAATGTCGTACTGAGGGTCATGGGCTATTAATCTGGCCTTTTCGATCTCCAGAGGCTCTCTTCCATTCGGGGGATTCATTTGATGGAATGGATTTGACTCCAGGCAAACATATACCTACCTCTAGCCGACTGACCGACGGACAATTTCAGGATATGACTGAGCGGGTTAGAGCGACTCCCAGCCAAATTCAAATACCGGGATTCGGTCTTTGACGGGGCGAATCCAGTCAATGGGAGTCTAGCGCAGCCGGGAAAGTAATTTTCAGCGTCTCCATCGGACTTCACCATGCGTAATCAAGCCATGATGTGAACAACTCGCCCGACTCGTGATCACGGCGATGAATCCTGGACATCGGTACGACATAGATCAGACACCCATTGGAGAAAGTACCGGATCAACGTGGCGGGTCGGTGGGCCCTCTGCGTGTTATTTTGTTCGGGAGAATCAGCCCGGAGTGCGTGGGTGAGCGCGCATCGTCGCGTGGGTCTCATAGCCTTATCCCCACATGCAATACAATCTTTCCCGGTCAAGATGTTCCAAAGCAGCTGTTTCCAGAAGATCTAATACAAAACGAAGCCTACAAGTTGAGAGCTGTAGAAAACGGAAAGACGTCGGACTAGAAAGCCGTGGAGTGGTTGAAGAGGGTCTTTAGCCCCTCTACCGTACCAGAGGACTCTCGGGAGAGGAGATAACTCATCCAGGATGGTCATGGAAGTCATCAGACAACATGATCAATGTAGATCTACGTGCAGAACCAACTAAATCCACTTTTCTTGCCGCGGTATCTTTCTGATGCCCTGATCAGTCCCCAGGAAAATGGCATACAAAAGAGAGCTTGGACGATCCGACGAATGGGATACCGGGATAGCTATCGGTAGAAGAAACTTTGTAAAATGGCACAGCAAGGAACTCTCACCAGCGGGAACAAACAAACATATCGACATCATCCGTGGGTGGAAATGCATGGGTATGTGGCGTGTAGTATGGACCAGCCAGTCAGCAGCCTCCTCTTGCCCCAAAACTCGCCATTCCTGTCGGTGCGACGGGAAAAACTTTCACATCACTCTCCCCGGTCAAATATAATGAGCGAGTAATGTTCACGGCACGAAAGTGCTTTGCCAGCTCCAAATGAGAAGTGATGATCTGCGTGGCCAAATGAGTTTATCAAGTATGGGTACTGACAGTCAGAATACGCAGCGCCCGCTCGTTCACACGATTCAAAAAGTCTGTGATGAATAGGATAACCATTTAGCTGTAGCCCGACAAAAAATTGAGATACTAGAGGCACAGGTTGAGCCTGGTGGGACCAGAAAACGCCGGAGAGTCTACACGAGCATCCAGAAGGCTTAAATCATGGCCGGCGAGTATCAAAATAATATCGATGAGTCTAGAAGATCTGAGACACCTGAAAAGGTTAAATTTAGTTTTGCCGTGGCAATATTGTAGACATAAAGTTGGGTGAAGTCATGGGGGGCCTACGGTGGAAGAGTTTTGGTGTGGGGTCAAAGGGGGGCTGGATGTAGGTAGGTGACAGACGTTATGTATCTCATGTTGAAGGTGTTTCATGTTGCCCTCCGACAATCCACTCTCACGGCTACCCGACCCCTCAAGACCGTCGAGCCCGGTCATGAAATCATGCCGATGCATCAGACGGCTCAGCGAGCGAGGCCGGGCCAAGCACGCGTCTGCACGTCCTTCGCTGCGATCATCAAGACGACCCACCCTCGTCGCGGACCGAGTCGAGCGACACGCCCCATCCATCCATCCATCGGTAGATTACTCCATGCGTCTCGCAACGACCGGTCCCGGATCCAGCCGACCGACACAGCGGTATCACGCGTGGTCGGCGGAGCCCCCGGTTCAATCCTATCCCTGCGCGACTCCCAGCATCAAAGCCCACAGCGGCGGCGGCGGCGGCGTTGCGCACGTGCTGGGCTGCCAGCGTCTCGGATGTCAGTCGGTCGGCTTTTTCTCGTGAGCATCAGCGCTCACGGCATTGGCAGCGTTGTATTGATAGCATGGATCTATGGGTGTTTCCGACCCCTTGGGCAGCGCACTGGCGACACACGACGCGCCAGCGTGGATTCCGCTCCGCCGTCTCTCTCCCGTGAGTATGGAGGGGCCTGTGTGCGGGCCACGTACAACGTCTACAGCAGAGGGCGGATGACGATGAAGAAGCGGGTCTAGCACGGAAGTCTTTTTATGGGCGAGCGTCAGGAGGCGGTACCTTTTCAGGCCAGGTGAGCGCTTAGTAGGAATTACGTGACAGAGAGAGGGGACGGTCATTTTCCTTCGCGCGTCGATGAGTCGTCAATTCGTTACACCACTCCTCGCTGTGCTAGCATCCTCATGCCCGTGGGTACCATCGAGAGATATGGCAGAGACGATATCAATGACTTTTAGCATCTACATCTGTATTGATTCCAATACTCTTTCCCTAGATCTAGACAATTTTTAGGACACATGAGCTACTCCTAACAAGTCTAGTCATTCATCATTCCTTCCACGCGGTATGATCTAGTCGCGGTCAGCACTCGCTCCGTAAGCGCGTAGTCATAACATACCGGCCATGGAGTGGTCGGATCCCATATGAAACTCATCTATCGCAGTAGACACGGAAGCGTCTCTTCTCGGTTATGGTCGTAAGTTGGTACAAATCACGTCACGTGATAGAGACGACTTCCAACTTGGTGCTTTCTTTGTTCCGATCTTCCTCCGCAAAGCGCACCAAGGTCCCGCCTTCGAGGCGCTTTTTCCACTTTTTCCCCCCACCCCGCGCTGAGATGATAGTCATGCGTACGAAGACTGTGCCTTGTCCCACGGCCACACTCGATGCGTGTTCAGTCGCGGCTTCGCCCGTCGAAGAATGAGAGGGGAGGAGCGGTGTGCAGGTCCAGCGACCAAAAGACCAATTGAGTATATATTTGGCTGGGCGCAGAGAATCCTCAGAGAGGGGGGTCGGTGTTGTTGAGGGGTCAGATGAGGGAAGAGGTTGGGATGAAGTGAAAATGGCTTTGATGCGATAGATTTCATCTTTCGGAGCCGTCTGGAGGAAGGTCAAGAGGGCCTGCGTGTCGAGAGTTGGTGGAGACTGGTTCAGATTGACGTCAGGGGGGATGCTTGAGAGAGTCAATGAGAGCACTTCGACTTCGCTCTGATGACTAGCATCAGTTATGTGCTCATGATGTGACGCTCGTGCGTCTGCGACGCAGCCCGTCTCATTCGGGTCAGCCGGCTCCTCATCCAGAGCCCGAGCAAGTCCCCCATCCAAGCCGAAGACAACGCCAACATCAACCCAGCCACGCCGACTCTTCACCCACGCCACATCGACCTCGAGATCCCCGAGCCGATCCAAGCATGTTTCCCACCGCTGCTCCCCGGCCTCTTCCCACTTGTTAAAGATAATGAGATCCGTATACCGCGCCTGTAGCCGCGCCGTGAAGCTCGTATCCTCGTAACCCTGCCAATTCTCGACGTCTAGCACCGTGACCACGCCGTCCAGCACAAACCGACCGCCCGTCTCGCGGCCCACCCGATTCACCTCCATCGCCAGCGTAGCTGGAAACGCCGACCCCGACGTCTCAATCACAATCCGATCGGGTGCGACGGTGTCAGCCAGCTCGACGAGCGCCGTCGCGAGCGAGCCGACGAGGTTGCAGCAAATGCAGCCGTTGAGGAGTTCGCGCACGCTCGCGATCGATGCTGCGCTCGCGAGCTGGCTGTCGATGGCCAGATCGCCGAATTCGTTCTTCACCAGCGCAAGTTTGTAGTGCGGGTTTTGGAGCCGCAGCTGGGGGAGCAGGTTCAGGAGGAGGGTGGTCTTGCCCGAACCGAGAAAACCGGTGATGATCGTAACGGGAATCGACGGCATGGTGGTCGTGATGTGTGTAAGATTTGGGTCGGGGACTTGTAATTGCTGGGTGGTCAGAGTTGTTTCTGCTCGTGGGGGATCGGATCGGTGCGCTATTTACAGGATTGGTACACTAATTGGTTCGATATACCGGTATTCGTTGACAACTTCACAACAGCTCGGCAGAAATAAATAATTTTCACTTCAGATCATTCGCAAGTTATTTGCCTCTAACTTGTATGTACCTCGGAAGAAAAATATACACAATGTTACGTTTGAATGTGGTCTTGGCGCTCTCCAGTCCAAAGCATCATTGGTCATAACTTCACACCCCTCCACCCACCAACACTGTGCTCGCTGATTTAGGTCAAAGGATGGCGACACGTACCCAATGCTTCCATTGAAATAGCTCAACCACGCCACTTTTAATTTGAGATTAAGTTCTGAAAATATATTCAACCAAAGACCGCCACAGTTTCTCTCAGGAGAGCGCATTATGATCAGTCTTTTTGCAGGAGCAACGAAAGCTCAACTATGAAGTTCTTGACGCTGTCGCTAGCTTCAACGCTACAGTATGAAGAAAGAAAAACGCTATCTCATGGTTAAAGCCTGTCCATTATAGGATTGATGCAAACCTCGCATGAAATCAATGAGGAGAATCTATTTTCTGCGAAGAGGCATGGAACTTACTCGCAGTTGTTGCAAGAGCGAAACCCTGAATATTGCATGCCATGATCAATACAGTTTGCGCGAGCGTGGCCGAGTATTATACGAATTCCGCACACCGTACCTCTTGGGATAGAATCAAGCTTGCTTCAATTGAGATCCACAAACTTAGCTTTTGGCTTCGTTCACATGGTGGCGTACCACGGGCGAAGGTTTCAGATGAATTTCAACAAACCCTTCTAGAACATAATATGAGAAATTCAAGTTAATTAGTACATACATATAGTACTTGATATATCCCGACATGGATACTGTGTGAAATTTCACTTGTTAAACCACCCCAACACAAATCTTCAAGTTAATCGCCGCACGTGTTTTTGACAGGAGAGCAAAAATGCATACCTATATTGAAGTCGTGTCTGAATACGACCAAAATATCTTGATATCAGTCAGCGGCAGCAGTTTTGCTTCGGCCGATGTTTTGTTCTCAAGTCAGTCTCTCTCTTCCTCCTCAGACTATCTCTAATTTCTTGTCTGTTTGTCTCTTTGTCTCTTCCTTTAGACCTTTGTGTAATAATATGTAATTCGTCTCTCACAGTATTCTCAGCGCTCTAACGTCGAGCATTCTCGCAGTTCCAAAATAGTCAAAGCCGGTTGGGCTTTCGATACGTCGCCGAAGAGCCAGTATGCACGAAAATCTCTTTTCAGATGCAGGAAATAGCTTATTCATACTGCCACCAAATGTCATAATGTTTTGTCATTCAAATTTAGATATCACGGGAAACCAATCGACGTCCAAAGAGGTGAGAACATGATTATCACCTTTACGTGGACTACGTTGTAGGTAGCACTCATAGAGTCGACAACGTTGGCGGAGAACAGGAAATTAAACAAGTTTACCGAGTTTCAGCAAGGAAATGAGACGCGAGCGAGTAACATCATGAATCGTCTTGATCTATGAAATTTGTGTAATCGCTCTTGACTCATAACGCCTTTCATTTCTTGACTATCCCATTTGCTCAGGAAAATTTCGCGTCCGTTTGGTCGCTCTCGGTTTACCTTCAGAGTCAGGGGATAATTCCTACCAGATGTCGTCGGGACTAACGATAAAAGCCTCTCCACCTTCGCGGATATGTTTTCGATCTTTATCTCTGGTCAGCGGCTTGCGCATGTCGTAGGCATCTTCACCGTCATCCTCGACTGCTCCTGGTATGTTACTGCTGTAATACTCCTTCACCGTCCTATATACACTGTATCCCAGTCCACGATAGAGAGATTGTGCGATGAGATTACTCTTGCGGACGAAAAGATCCACGAACCACGCGTCATAACTATCGCCAGCCGCTTCTAGTGACGACGAGAGTGTGCGTGCTAACCCTAAACGTCGGGACTGCGGTGCCACAGTCAACGCCGTAATATGGGCATGGAAGGGAAGGTAATGTGGAGAATGGGTCGCGTAGTCGGGCGTAGATTCAAGTTTTCCCATGACTGTGCCGAATTAGTTGGGTGTTCCAATACCTTGAGGTGAGTAGATATACCATAAGCGTTTATCATATTATCGGGGCCCGAGGCAACAGTGAACAAGTGAGGCCAGCGCGCGAGGTAGGAGAAGTAGAAGTTCACATCATACGTTTCGGTCAAAGGGTCGAGATTCGTGGAGTTAAAGTCGAAAACATCGGTGGCGTGAAAGGGTCGCAGAGAAGTCATCACTAGGTATACAAGTTTGGTGGAGGGGTGAGAAAGAGGGTGATCTTGTTTGACATCATCAGCCTAGTGTGCCCCGAAATATGTGCCTGTACATATATCGGCTGAACGGCATCTGATTCGTGTGACCGGGTGGGTCGATGTCGCGGTGCCGGATGCCGGATGCCGGATGCCGGGTGCGATAGAATTTTATCATACGTGCAATTTCCCGTCTCTCCGTCCGAGCGTCCGAGTTAATCTACAAAGGCCAGAGCCGTCAATGTCGACATCAAACATTGCGAGCGCGAGACAACAACTTACCTCTCCCTACGTTGTCTGGATTAGATTCATCGATGATGTCGTCTCCTCGTACGCCCAAGCATAGCCGACAGTCGTCGAACATCGATCCACTAACCTTGTCTCACTCGCGCACGCACTCCCGCACCTCCGGCTACAGTCCCATCACTCACTTGCATTCCCGACCAAGTTTAAATTGTGGCGACTCGATAGGCAATGAGGTCTACGGAAATAGCAGTTTTCTCTCTCAATCGAATGCATTTGGGAATCTTGCTGATGAGCTAGCCGATGCATGGGAAGAAGACGGAGAGGAATGCGACGGTCTAGATGAGTGTGCAGAAGACCATTCGAATTTAGTCTCAAAAATAGACGAAGCACATCAGAACAGCAATTCCAGAGACAGCGGCGTCGATGTCTCGCCACTACCAAATCAATTAGAGGACCTGAATCTATCGCCTCAGTCAGGAAGAGGGCATCGAAAAAAGTCTAGCGAGCCTGAAAGTGCCGAACAGAGTGATTATTACAATTGCGAGTCGGATAGATTACCACATAGTCTACTTACACAAATCGACGCCGTAGAATGTTTAGCGAGGGAAGGGATGGCCAATAGTGAAACGAATCGAGATGAGGTGGTAAAGAGGGTGATCGAAGAATTAAAAGACCTGGGCGAACAGTCCCGAGTTGAGAGCGGAACTACGAGGTAATATTCTCCTGCGAACCTTCAAAGTACTCTCCAATCAGCATGTAAGAGTCAGCTAACCATCTGCCTCTTGTAGACTCATAACGGCACATTCAGCACTCTCAACACATCTCCTCCACCAAGCCCGCCTTCTTCAATCCCTCAGTTTCTCATTATTCTCTCCCCTTACAAACTTTGCCAACGAAGAATCTATCGATGAAATCATGCCCCTGCTTGTCTCCTTAGGCGAATCGATACCGCGGCCTTCGACGACTGTCTTTAGCTCGATGGTTCAACTTCATAGCCTGACAAGCGAGCTTATTGACTCGCTGGAGCACCTTTCTGACACACTGAACGTGTCTCGCCAGGCAACAACATCAGCTTCTCGTCGCTTACGAAGTGCCCGCGAGCTTGTAAGCGAGATGCAAAAGATAGACGAGGCGCGCCAGGAAGGTGAAAGCTGGCTCCAGCGTAATAATTGGCCCGAGCGGCTCCACAATCGAGAGTGTGCGCGCGTCTGTCACGACGTGCTCGGTGGCTTCGACGAAGTGTGTAATGGCTGGCGTGCAAGACTGGTGGCTCAGGCCGAAATAGTAGGCGCGTGATGGGGTTTTTTTTTGCTTTAAACGAAATAATATGATGGTATCGTGGCGACAGGTGAAATTACAAATATTGGGCCTGTCTCAGCAGATAATGCGACGGTTTGGATTTACTGGGAGAGGAAATCAACGGCGTCTAGGGTTCTTTAGGATGAGAGCTTCATGCTCCGGTGGGTGGGTGGGTGGGTGGGTTGGTTGGTTGGTTGTAGATTAGATTCTCACAGTTTAAGTGGTGCTACAAGAAAGTGTCTCCAATGGTGCTAATGAGTCCAGAACTTCACGAGTTGATGCTACGTCATGGTCATACCTTTGTCATCCTCGTTCGGTCCCATCGCACCCACGGCTCCCTCAACTTCCTGCATGGCTCGACTTCCCCTTGCACAGTCCTTGGCCACGATCCCGCCCCAGCCCCACCATACATATCGGCCTGAAAAAATTGGCGACGTGCGCGCGCCGCTCGATTGCAGCATAAGCGCATATCGTGACTCGCAACAGAAATGCGCGCTCGCATTCCCTGCGCGGCGTCCGGCGTGAACGCGAATTGTCAACGCTTCCATATTTTTTAAGGCTCATACTGGCACACTCGAAGGCACGGAAAGCTCGGTTATTTTTTAAATCACCATTTGAAACCTACAGGCAATTTTCTACATTTACAAGCTCTTCAATGTAATTCAAAACATAAATATTATCTAAATAAGGATATACTCTTGAATAAATATCATAAATATATACAACTAGCGAGAGCTTTCAAGTAAAAATAAGAGTGCAACTAATCAAACGCTATGAAATCTGCCGGCCTTGTGATGAAGTCCGCTGAGATATATGAGCCCACAGAAATTTCTCCGACTGAATCACATTCAAGGTGATTCAGATTCATATCGTTATCACATAATGCAGAGTCTGGTGGTGTGGATACTGGGGGAGGTTGTCTGTAAGTCAGACTAAAATTCACCTCCCTTTCCGATTCCCCATCTATCACCTCACTATATTTCGCAAGCTCGGCACGGGCCTCGACTTCGAGCTGGACGAGTGGGAGATTTGGAAAAAAGGAAGCTCTCTCTTCTTCCGTGGGATCTTTATCTGGCTCACGTCCAAGAGGATTGAGAAAAGCTTCATCGACTGGCAGGCTTTTTTTTGCTCCTCCCTGTACGCCTTCTTGAGCTTACGGATTGTAACTCTAGCTTCTTTTGTAACCTTCTCGGCGGATTCAATAGCTGTCTGGACTTTTTTTCTCGGCTTTTTGAACGTTCAACCTCGCTTCTTTTAAGTTGCATTCCAGATTCTTTTCTTCTTTTCTCTAGCGTTTAGCCCTCCTCCAGATTGTACACTCTGACGTAAAGTTATCTTCTGAAGACGCTCAGAGTTGAGCTGAGCCTCAAGATTTTTAAGTTTGGATTCAGTTAGATCTTGAGACACAAGGCGTGCTCGTCCAGACCGAGGAACATCAGAACAATATTCTGAAGAAAATGGCGTAGGTATATGTCAAGATTTATGATATGTGACTACATAAGGATATTTTGATTTGATTTCAATTAACCCGATCAGGAAATCCAAGGGCCCATGCAGGTGTCTAACTGTGTTTACTTACACAGGAGGAAACCTTTCGGTAAAAACCCCCCAAAACTGCCATCTTATATCTTCATGATTTTCAGTTTACCTTCAGAAAGTGCGTTATGCTGTACGTCCAGTATGAATCCTGTCTTTCCCTTTTCCTACCTTGTGTCTCATTTCCTGCATCACCGCCTCAACTTGACTGACAAGTCGAAACTGTTCTAGGTACCCTTCATCTAAAATCCGCTGTGTAATTCTAGCCACATCTTCTGGGCTTTGAATCATGGCCTGATAAGACCTGACTTTTGATTTTCGCAGGATTTCCCCTCGTCCTCTCGCCCACTGAGGGCATGTCATGACCATATGTCTGACATTTTGGGACGGATACCCTGACTGGCACTTTGGGTTGTTGACTCCAGGTACTTTTCTTCTGTACAAATAAGAATTGAACCCGATGTGCTCGCTTCTCATTTGTATGGCGATACTGCTTTGGGCCCTGCTGAGGTTTTGTACATAAGGATAATGACTTTGGATATGATACTCACGGATTTCCGGAGTTATAACGTTATCGATACATACTTCTCATTTCGCTTGTACAATACACTATAAATTGTATTTGTCGAATTCACTTAACTCTTTAGCTTTATTTCAATCTTTATCTTGGGTTCTTACCTGTCTACATTTCGCATTTCATGACAGTATATTTGACTCTTCAAATAATATTTGATCAATAATCTCTGTGATTAATTGGGCTGTTTCCCAAGGTGTCATCGGGCGCTTTGAAGGATGTTGAGCCGTTATTTCTAGCACCGCTCCATCATTTCCATGATCATTGCCTGTATTTTGAGTCAAGAAGAGATCAAGTGCATAATTTCAAGAGTCTTCATTAACCTCGGTCACCTATTTCTCGGGCACCCCCCTTTCCCGACCACTTTAGATTTAGGACTATATATTTCTAGTAGCCCACCATTTCAACATAACTTGTTTAAAATGGATCCCCGTGAGAATGCTATTCAAGAAGCGATTCGCGGTTTTGAAAATGGTACTTATACGAGCCTAAGAAAGGCTGCTATCGCTTTAAATGTACCTCGTTCAACTATTCATAGTCAAATGCTTGGCTGTTAGAGTCACGCCATTGCTCATAAACATTGTCAAAGATTGTCTCCAGAGTAGGAGGGATCTTTAAAGGATTGGATCATGATGGAGGATTCTCGTTTTCAGCCCCCTTCGCATCCTCGTATTAAAGGAATGGCCGCTCGAATTCTACGTGAGAATGGAGACCATAAACCCCTGGGAAAAAGATGGCTACAGCACTTCATCGCGCGCAATCCTTCGGTTTTTTCTATGGTTGGTCGAAAAATTGACAGCTTGAGAGCCTCTGCAGCTAACCCAGATAACATCCGCCCCTTCCTTGAACTCTTTGAACGGACACGAACTCAATTGGGCGTGCACCAAGAAGATATTTGGAATATGGATGAGACAGGGCTAGCTCTGGGGGTCTGCACAAACACTCAGGTTGTTGCCAAATCAACGA
>JAKRRZ010000192.1:0-28105 GCA_022627015.2 Podosphaera aphanis
AATACTCTCCAACGATGGTGCCGGGAAGTTGTGGCACCGTAGATCCAAAATAATTTTCCAAAATTCAATTTTAGCAGCTTTGCGAGCTGCTAGCTCGCGCAAAAACACTCAGCATGATGCGAAAACTTGTGACATGCCTAGAAATTTAAATGCAATCTACAATGGTGTGGTTGGGTTATTTTATTCCAACTGGCGCAGCAAGTGTCAAAATAATTTGCGTATTGCTGTCCCTCACCTAATCGCTTCGCTATTAGTTGAGGTTGGACCATGACCAACCGAACAATTATACAATTACACAATTACATGTAGTATAATTATTGAGCATTTTTTACAATGCAAAATCACTTCCAGCGCAAAATGTATAACCACTGAAAGGTCATACTCAGAAAGGTTCGACTTTACTACGGTACCAGGGTTGATTTGGCACAGTGGGGCAAGACCTCGTACAATCACAACACCTTCGATATGTGTGTTTACAGAAAATAAAACCACAGGGACAAGAAGTCTAGCTGCACGCGAAGAACGGTTTTCTTGGATTTTGATTTCACAGAACATTGAAAGAGCTGGGGTTGTGTGAAACTTTATTCCTTTGTGCCAAATCTACTATGGCACAATACAACAGTATGCAGTTTACGGCACTTAAAACCGCCTTTAGTGTCAGGGACACCGTACCAAATGATCTTGCAAAAAGGAGTCATGATATGATGGACGAGCGTTGAATGCAGCGTCATGACATCAGATCCTCTCTGACGGGGAGTCGAACCCCGGTCTCCCGCGTCTTGCCGAGTGACAAGCGGAAATCATGACCGTTAGACCATCAAAGACGTTGCTGATCGACGAATAAGAAAATTTATATTCTTTAATATCATATTTTCTTTAAGAGTTCTGAGGTTTAGATGCAATGGAACCATCTACCATGATTTTTATACGGACCATATGTGAAAGGAACGGATGCTATAATAAGAGATGCATCGTCTGAGAATTTCCCCTACATACATGTACCGTGAATTGCAGACTTGCAATATGTACCTACTCACCCCACGCATCACTGGCTATGACGATTCCCAGAGCGCAAGCCCCGTACTTATATTTAGCTGCTCGCTCAGTTTTATGTGCATCAATCTAGGCGCTCCGATTTGATCAATCACAGGAAACTAAAGCGAAATAGGAAGAGAATTCCCAGGTAGAAGTATTGATCAAGATGCTTTTCGCAGAGTGTCCGGTGACCCAACAGAATAGGCTCAAGCCAGCCAACGGTCTAAACAAGATCTTAGCACGTTTTGATGAGACGATAGAGAAGAGCTATAAATTTGATCAATTGAAAATAAGGATCATGTAATGAGTGGATTTATCATTTGAGGATTCCGTCTGTAATTAATGCCACATTTACGTATGAAGAAGTTCAAACAATACGAAATGGATTTCGCAGGGACCCAGATCTGAAGAGACCCACAGTAGCAGACGACGTATGGAATGGCCACATGACATCACACGAGGAGGCGTAGTGCTTCGACTGTACCGACAAAACCCATTCAAGGGTAACTAACCGCTCTTTCATGAGAACCTGTATAGCTGTTTGGGTATTGGAAGGCAAGTATCCATCAACCACTTCCACGAGTCTGGAATAGATCTGGAGAGAGGAGCAGACGAGCTGTGAAGCACAGACGACACACCCACACGAGGAGCAAAGAAAGTAAGCACGCCATCAGGAGAACCGAAAAACGACTCCCAGAGTCACTGGTTTCAACAAAAGTAGAAAACCGTTCCGGTGACCGCGGATCGAGCGCACATTGGCGTGATCGAGACTGCAACAAAAAGGTGCGCCAAGAAATGCTAACACATGTAAAACAACTCCGGGAGATCGTAGGCCGAATAGGAAAGGGCCCGGTCGATTATAAGAAATTGGCAGAGTAGATTAAGGTAGAGGTGTCCTTAATGGACCTGTTCCAAATCTCACCGGATATGTCAAAAGAATTTAGGAGATTGTCAACGCGAGTAAATGAACGAACAATGAAAGAGAGAATGAAGAATGAGCTGCCGAAACATAAAGAAAACAAATTCCATGTGCATAAGAACGAATTAGAGGTGTTATATGGAAAAGCGGCTGGACCGACATATGTGACAGATGAAAGAGCTTTCCGGATACCAGTCACTGGCAAAACACAGAAAGATGGGAGACCAGTGAAGGTCTCGTTGCCGAAGAACATGGCGCAAGCTGATCAGGGATCAGACATGATTATAGCCACAGTTGGTTTTTTGGAGAAATTTAATATACCAATGAAGAGCTTATCCAGCCGAGGGATGAACGGTCTGACAATGAATGTAGCTGATGGGACGTCAGCCAGGTTAACCCACTACGCCCAATTTGATATTGGAGTCCTGGGAGTTTGGAGAACGGTCAAGGCATTTGTTCGACCGTTCTCGGATAGAAATGCAGATGAGATACACCTACTGCTGGGGCTGCCATGGCTGCACACTGTGTGTGCTAAAACTTGGATTAAAGAATCAATCATTGAAATTGGAGACCCGGAGAGGGGAGAAACCGTGGTTAAAATACAAGGACCAATATTTTTTGAAGATGGAGAGCTTAAGCTGGTTCTATGCCCGAAGGGCAAGCGAAGGTGTCAACCTAATAGGGACCTGCATGTAAGGTTGTATAAGGCTGACCAGAATATGCAACCTATGCGGACTAACTATGCAAGGGACCCACATGGGACCAAGCGAGGGCTATGTACATATAATATTATTTCCCTGCATTCATCTTGAGACTGTTTGTATTCCTGTATTCCTGTTTGTCTTGTTACTATTAAAATTAGGTGACGCACTTTGCTCGACGATGGGACAGCGAGATTATTCGGGATATACTGTAGACATCAGTGGGAGGTCGGGCGAATTTGTATTTAATGATACGTTAGACCCTTCAGGAAGGGGGCAATCGATTCTTTC
Source organism: Podosphaera aphanis (assembly GCA_022627015.2). Taxonomy (NCBI): domain Eukaryota; kingdom Fungi; phylum Ascomycota; class Leotiomycetes; order Helotiales; family Erysiphaceae; genus Podosphaera; species Podosphaera aphanis. The sequence goes on from JAKRRZ010000192.1 coordinate 2,947, forward strand.
TCTCCTCTATTAGAAATTTATCTAAGTCTAACAGAAGGGTTGTCTTTATCGAGTCGAGCAGTGAGGAATCCGAGAGCGACATAAATACTGACGAGGAGTCTTCGGACGAAGAAGATCTGTCCGAAATTTTACAGGACGGAAGAATATCGGGGGAAAATACCGACCTAAGTAGGTCGTAAAAAGGCATATACCAAAACGAAAGTTGCATGAGACCTTGGAGCAGTGTTCACGATATGCTACGTGTGAGAACTTTTCACCACCAGTCGAACATGATGTGCTTGATCCTGGAGATTGGAATGCGCCAATAATTACGAGAAGTAACATGAGCGGAAAAAATGAGCCGTTGAAATCAGTTGAGGCCCGGGAGTCGCCAGAAGCGTATTCAAGTACGGTTGTTGAAGAATTGAATAGAAAGGCATCAGGTTATCCAGAGAAGCGCAGGCCACAGAAAAGAGAACTATCGAACGTTGAGCAAGGTAAAATCGATGATTAGTTCTCCAAGACATGAGTGAAGATAGGACAGTTGAAAACCAATCAGAAAATTTATTGACTAGGCTCTTATATACCTATCAAGATCTAAAATCAACTGATCTAGAAAATCTCCCATGTACCAACTTTTACGTTGATCGGGTCAGACTTAAGAATAGAACGAAACCATTTTCGCGACTAAAACAGAGACGCTGGCCGCCTGCAAAAAAGTTCTGGATGAGAAGAATTATAAGTGATGGCCTAATGTGTGGCCTGTACGAGTCGACAATAAAAGCGAACGGAAAACTTTTGGATTGGAACGCCATGGCCCAACTCGTCGACAAGTCGGATGATCCTGGAGAATGGGACGAGCCCAGATTGACGTTTAACTACCAGAATGTGAATGAAGACAAGCCAGGATGCTTTGTCGAACTTATGCCAAGATACCACGACTACCTGGGTGATCCCTCCCACAAGATGTTTTCCAAACTAGATCTCAAGAATGGATACTGGGCAATTATGGTTCATCCAGAGGACAAGCACCTTTTCGCATTTTCCATGCCGGGTATGGGACAATTGCAGCCAACTCGGATGCCTCAAGGGTCATATTCAGCTTGTTTCAGCTTTACAGAGCTAATTTACTTGGTACTGGGTCGGGTATCCCCAACAGACAATTTTGAGTGAAGGGATTCCTTGCTGTTACCAATAGATGAGGGACGGTTGCCGGGTGCGACGTTCTATATTGACGACATTTTTAGCGGATTTCAGACATTTGAGGAAGGATATAGGCTACTTGAAGAGTAGTTTTTGCCACGGCTGGCCTGGGCAAAATTAAGATTATCATTCAAAAAAACTGGAATTATTTGTAACAGAGACAGTTGCCCTGGGGGTAACTCACAGATCAGGAGGTATCACGCTCACTAAAACAGAGAGATTCGATAAGATTCGTGATTTTCCAGTTCCGAGAGACGTATCTGGTATACGAAAATTTCTCGGGTCATTGGAATAACCAGGAATTGGGTGAAAAACTTTGCGGAGATTAAGAGACTATTGTCAAGATTAACAGGGAATGTGGACTTCCGATGAGGAACAGCTGAGCAGTTCTCATTTCAAATCCTAAAGGAAAAATTTGCGAAAACGGTAGATATGAACGGCCGGGACTCGTCTAAGCCGATCCGATTATACAGCGATGCAAGCTTTTATGGTGCTAGATGCGCCATTACGCAGAGAAGAAAGATTGAGATAGCTGACTAAAAAGAGACCGAAGTGCCAATTGCATATGACGCCTTCACATTTTCGAAGTCACAAATGAACTATGGGACATACAAGAAAGAACTTTGTGCGATTGTTGAATTTGCTAGCCGGTACGGGCACATGCTGCGAAATTCAGAGGGCTCGGTTATCCTAACCGATCACAAACCACATGCCTATTTCCTGTCATCATCGCTACTTGAGGGAATATATGCTCGCTGGGCGACAGAGCTCAGATGCCTGAGTGTAGATATCCAGTGGATCCCAGGACACCGGAATGTTGTGGCGGATGCGTTATCTCGTACAATCTTTCTTGATCAGAATGGTGAAGTGCCGTCGCTTGAAGAGTTCGGGAAATTACTGGAGGATGAAAAAGGCAGCCCACTCTAGGTGTGGAAAGACGGAAGAGGAGGATACAAAGAATTGCTAAAGAAGATATCAGAACCTTTAAGAAAAGAGTTGGAGGAACTTTGTATTAATTGTGGCAGGCCACAAGGATGGACAGATAAATTACTGAAAGATAGCATACAGACAAAAGGAATAATAAGAAAACATAGTATGATAGCGACGCTGAAGATGAAAGAAGAGCAGGAGTTGGAAGTCGTGTTGTTGGCAAATTTAGTGGAGAGGGACACCGAAATGGATAAGAAATTGGGTGCATGATTCTCTGCCTCGGTCTGGTACCAAAACCTTGCTGAATACCTGGTGAACCGAAGATTTTCAGCCGATTGCAAAACGAAAATACAGAGAGCTGCAACAGTGTAACGGCTAGTCAGCCAATAATTACCTGTAGCATGCGCTAGTCAGCGTATGCTTTCATAGCGCCCTGATGACTGGTAGATCAATTGGAGTGATCTGGAAGATTCTCTAATTCCAGTCTGTGCGCAGGTAAGTGGCTACTCATGAACTAGCTCTGGTGTATCAACTAGGATCTTCGAGAAGATTCTATTATCCTGCTCCGTGCGCAAGCAAACGGCCGCTTGTGAAGCAGCTCTGATGAAATAACTGGAATCTTCGAGAAGACTCCTAAGGTTACGAGAATGAGGAGGAAGTAATTAAGGGTTGAGGATTAAAATGTATAAAGACCTCTGTTAGTGACCTCAACGAGGATTCATCATTATATTAGATATTTCTTCATAGTTAGATTATTAATTTACCATCATTTACTCGGATGCACATTGCTTCGGTATCTTGATCTGTGACAAACAGTCCGAAAAGTAGCACATTTTTCGGTAGATGAAAATGGAGACTTGTACCTCCAACTGCGCAGTTTAAGGGAGAAATGCGTGACCGAGAAAGAGGTAGCATCAGTGTCGTCGGAAGCTCATGATAATGGAGGGCACTTTTCACAAGCGATTACCCTGAAAAGGTTTACAAAATTTTACTGGCCGAGAATGGCGATAGATGTGAAGGACTACATACTTGGCTGTCTGGTCTGCGCCAAGTATGGGACTGTGGTGCGGACCCAATTAAGTACTCGTGTCACAGTTAGTGCGCCGATGGAGTTGTTGGGGATCGACTTCGTGGGCCCATTCCCTACTAGTGCAATTACGTCTGACAGATGGATTATAGTCGCTATTGACTATTTTTCGAGGTATGTGTGGGTAGAGTCTACAAAGAGAAGCGACTCGAAGACAGTTATTAGATTTCTTAAATCATCCATCTCTAGAGTTTCTGCAGCGGTGCTGGAAGTGAACAGGCGCGAGGTATCACACTTATTATATTCACCGGCCCAGATAATGTCTGGCTTTAATCCCGTCAGCAATTTTGAGGTTAAGTTCCCCCTTGACCGCTGAAGATTGCTAGCAGCAGTGCTGTCCGAAAAACATCTAGACGTGCTACCTAGCGATGAAGAGCACTCGGATACAGTTATTGATTACATCATTAAGCGAACGAATAGAAAATCGGTAGTTCTGGAACGTTCCGACCGGGCAAAAGCTAGATCAGCTGAAAGACATGATCTAGGTATCCGTGGTGAGGTAAAATATGCTCCAGGTGAGCCAGTTATGTTATTTGACCATCATCAAGCTGGCAAGGAGTTGAGGCCTTCTTGGAGAGGGCCGTTCGTGATCACCGGCTTTGGAGATGATATGAGAAGATCTTATACTATACGACAAATCAACGGCTCGTATATCCCAAGACATTATCACGGAGATTCATTAAAGAGATTTAGGCTTCGAGAGGGGTAATTGGCGACCGGAGAGGAGGAAAGGTTACCTATCTTTCAGAGCATTCATCTTCAGAAAGTCGAGTTTAAACTTCCAAGAGAGGTTCGGCCTGGTGCCATCGAGCTGAATTAAGAGGCTTCGTTTTGTCGAGTCGGCCAGAGCTTTGGTCGCGGGGGCACTTCATAGTGAGGCCCGGGAGTAGTAAAATTCTCAAACGAGACTAGCGCGTTTGTCGTGATGCGAAGCTGATACCAGAAGGCAGAGTGTGGGATGAAACGGAGTGTGACAGGAAATAGATATGAGTCTCGGTCAGGTACCGATAGACAAAGGGTGGTTTGGAGCAGGTTACATATAACTTATGAGACAAGTGCTACGAAACAAGAAAGGGTTAGCAGAAGTCTGGAGCCTGACAGACGCTCGTGGAGGAAGTATACATTGAGATCGGGTATCTCGGAGTTGGTGACATTGTTTTTGAGGACCATTGTGTCTAGACTTATGATTTTAGTATCGTTGATTCAGCATGATTATTCTGTTATCTTTAGGACCTAGAGAGTCCAATCGATTATTTATCTTGTTCGTTCAATTATTTATCTGGCGACGGCGACTCCTCGGTAAGGGGTCGATCGGAGAAATACCAATTCCGAACGGCTAAAAACATGCTAAATTTTAGTGCCTGGAATGCATGGATATACCCCTACATTAGTCCTGCACGGACAGGTAATTCACACATATTATCCTTGCTTCACAGTACAGTGGTACAAGGCTAAGTGAAGTCGCCTGTCATTTACAGAGGTTTTTTTGCCAATCTTTACCCGAACATAGTAATCTACCGTGACGATTACGATTAAGCGAGGCCAAATATGGTAAAGCTTCAAACTCTGTTCAAAAATAAGGTGGGAGAAATTGAGGTCGACAAAAGTGAAGTCGCCTGTCTCTCCCCACTTTGTTTCGCACTAAGCCTAAATAATCGAGTTCATACGTCATATTAAAACTTGCAATTCAGATTTGCTGTTAATACAGATTTTTAAGCCTAATATGAAATAGGACCCCCGTTTGCATTCAATACTTCCTCACATCTTCTAGCCATACTCCCAATTAGTTGTGTGAGCTTTTCCTCTGTAGTGCTATGGTACCACGCCTCTAGCACAATGGGTCGAATCTCCGCCCTATTCCGCTGTCTCATCCGCTCAAACTCCGGGTATCGTTCTTGTATGTAGTATTTCATCATACTCCATACATTCTCGATCGGATTCAAGTCATGAGAGTTAGCAGGCCAGGGCATAGATTCAACCCCATTGGCATCGAGAAACCCCCTAGCCGGACGTCCTTTATGAACAGAGGCGTTGTCATGCGTAAAGAGATAATCTTGGCCCGTCTCTTCTCTCTTTTCTCTGATCCAATACTTATCCTTGGGAGGATATGTTCACTATATCCTTTAGAGGTTATATTTCCCCACTCCCGCTCCCAAAAGACACAAGGACCTCGTTCGATTCCCGCGAAGCTTCCCCAGAACATCCAAGAGTTGTTCTTCTTGTAATGATCGATGACACAAGTGACATCAAAGTCTTGGCCCCTCTTTTGACGATATTAGAGTCCGAGATATTTTTGAAAATGAAAAAGGTTAGACTAATCTTTCTGGTGACATGTCCAGACATTATTCGGCCATAGTTTATCCATGTCTCGTCACACGAAAGAGCTCGTGACTACTCTTGACGCCAATTAGGCCCTGTTCGCTCCACCAGATTCGGACCGCACGATGATTTTCTAAAAGCGGGGGGGAGCTACGTGGAAGTCGCCGCTCGTGACCTCGTTTTGTGAGCGCATTCCGAATAGCAAATAGCGTATTCTCCGGCACTCGAACGACGAAAGTGGAGAGCCAGTTCAAGAAGCGACATTTGCCTGGTTTCCCGCGAAGAATAAAAAATGCTTCCAGCTCATCAACTTGGGCTGAGCTTAATTGCTGTGGACGTCCTGTCCGAGGTTGGGGAGAAGCACGACTAGATCTGTCCGTATTCCGAACTTGAAGGATTGTGTCTTCAAGTTGATCTGCTATTTCTCTATTGGAGAATCTGGCTCTGTGGAATGCGAGTATTTAAACGTAGTTAATTTATGGGGAAAGTTTTCTTATAGCTGAATTCCTGTAATCACCTGCAATCTTTGATCTCGAGTAAGATAGGGCGCACGTCTGCTAACAGGTGGAGTAATTTGAGTATTCATTCTGCTAAAGTTTTTATTAGCAATGAGGTACATTTAGCTGTTTGATTGGAAATTACATATTAATATTGACCGAATGAAGTTTATTGTATTTTCTATCTCGCTAAAGATTTGGTAAAGTTTGTGTAGTGAAGAATAATATTGTTCCAGATGTTTAGTGAAAATTGAGGTCAGCGAATAAGAACGGAACCGGATCTGGTAGAAACGAGTGGTAAAAGATACCTTGGAAGAAATGAAACTTGGCACAGAAAATTATGTAATAGTACTGGAATGCCCTGTTTTAGGGACTTCATCGTGCCTTCACCGCCTGCTGTTTAAGGCTGACAAACCCCCTGCACGCCAACCCCTGTCGATTAAGCGAAAACTTCACTTACCCTTGACCACCTGTACTTACCCCTACAATAGAGTACTGTGGATACCCCTGATATAGAATAGAATTCAGAACGCCAAAATCAAATTCCATATCCGGGGTTATTCTACATGTGGGAATATCACATGACCGTATTTTGAGCTCAAATAAGTCACGTGTTGAGTGTTTTTTACCTTTTTTGTACACTCTATCTCATGTTTGAGTATTCCACTTACACAAGGGAAGCTTCGAGCAAACAACTATCGTCGTAATGTCTCAGAAAGAAACGTTGTGTACCAGCGACATTATGTTCAGTGGGTCAACGAAGAACGCGCGGTAAATTACTGAGTTGATTCTTTGGGACAAACCTCCATCACCAAATAAATCAACGGAATTGGTACATTTGACACTTTCAAATCCGACACAAGTAGAAACTGTGCACGCTAAAGTAGCTGTGTTAAATTATATGGACAGTTGTGGCCTTTTTTCAAGGCATGCGCATGTCGCGTCATCAATTGTAGCAACTTACAGTGGTGCAATATACAGCATTTACTCCTTACATGGGTAGTAGCCACCCCTGTCAATTGGTCAGATGACCCCTGCTACAGAATCATTCTAATTATTCTATTTTCTACGTGGAATACATTTTTTCGACCTCAGATATTCTATTATCGGCATATATTCTCTGGGGGTACATTCTTTATCAGGAGTAACTACAGTAGTTGTCAAAGTAATACATGTAGTCTATCTTCATGAATTTTAATCAATGTTGCGATCACAACATGTTCGTAAGGCGTTTAATCGGAATCTATAGTGCAAAATTCTAGGGTGAAAACATTTTACGAAAAAAATCACCAGGGGACTAAGCCGATTCTATGTTTCCGTTACCGATGAGCCCTGACTCTTTTGTGGGAAGCCTCATCCCAATTTGTTAACGATCATGCAGATAGTTTCCGTATTCATGCGAAGATTGGCCAGAGAAGCCTCAGGTTTAGAGAATTTAGCCCTGCTACCCTGAACATGTATCGCAAGGGATTTAAACTTCAGTCCTGTGTCCCTGTATCTAGGATTAGACTCTCTTGGCATCCCGGCTATTCCCCCAGATCGGGCAGATCTAGGCACGGGCCGGCGACTAGCGTTATCCAAAATTAGAAGCATGTACCCCGCCCGCAGCTGCACTTCTGACAACGCGGGGCAATCTCACTATGTGAAATGATCAGCACAAATCAATCATAAAAATTCCGATGACATTGGGTAGAAGTTTTGTTTTCGTTTTTTATTCATCTTTAAGAGAATTACCCACGAACGAGTTGGGTTTATGTTATGAAAAGTGAAGAAAATTTGCCAAAGCCATGAGAGGATTCGTCTTAATACGTTACTTTTTGAACGTTACTCCAAAAACCAATTTTTTCGGATCAGTTCCTCTAATTCATTGAGTCTCATGTTAAACTCCAATTATATTTACTCCCAAGCGATAATTCGAATTGATTTATGTTTTTCACACTACTTCGGTTCATCTTAGCGGGCAGAGATACTATCCGAAATAGTCGCAGAGTCGATGAAAAAACTAACGATTCACGAGCCAGAGCATCAGTGCCAGCAGGCTCTCATTGTAACGAAGTTTCGGAAATAAGAAGGAAAATTATATGCTGTGTTCATCCATTAATCGTAAAAAGAGTGTGAAAGTGTTTTTAGAACCAACCCAGATCTGCAGAGATGATCTGCAAGTTAACCTAAATCAACTATGAGAGCACCGAGTCCAGCCAGGTTCATATTTGAATGAAAAAAGATAACACAGATACAGTAACTTTAGGATACTTGCCAGCCTAAAATATTTCATTAAAGGCCAAGATGGCAAACTTAAACGCCAAGGAAATCTCAGAGTCTATTTAATCCGACTGGATCATAAGAGTGGTCAACCATAATTATTCATTCATTTTATTTTTGGCATAAAACAATAGTATGGATCGTTATTCAATTTCTGAACTTTTGATGGCCGAATCGTGACATATCTTGGATAAATAAACAAAAACTTTTGTGATATTTATCGCTTTCTTTTTTTGTTTGGGCTGATTTGGCCTCCAGAGGCATTAACTGAGAGCTGAGAGCTAACTTGTGTTGATTTGGCATCTTTCTTGACAGAAACTCCCATGTGTCGCCCATATCGACCCTTACGGCCATTACCCTCGTCTTCACTTACACACTGATCAGCACTTAGGCCTGCATCTTTGCATCTCTGACAGGGACGTTGTCGATCGCAGCCTTTCTTACTCTTACGGCATCGTTGGCAACGGGGTTTGGAAGAAAGATCTTCCTCTTCTCCTAGTAATTGTGGTAAGTTGAGGGTCGAAGCATTGGAGGTTTTTCGTGACTGAGAGGGTAATGAAGCCGGAGAGATTGGTTTGTGGGTACTACTTGTTTTCTTAGTTTTTGAGTTAGTGGATCGCTGATTTTTTGACCGATTAGGCTTGGGCTTAGCCGTTAAATTGTTACCGCGAGCCTTCCCAACACTATTCAGCTGGTTTTTCGTTTTAGCTGAAACCTTTTTCGCCTGCACTATGTTGTTTATGGATTTTCCCTTTGGTCCTGGATTGAAAGTCTCATCACATCTATCTTCGTAATCGACGTCATCACAGCTTTGTTCAGTACTGTCTTGACCTAATAGATTATCTCCCAGATTGGAATTAAATTTATGAACTAGACTGGTTGGTAGAACTAGACTAGGCTCACGCTTTACTCTATTGGTCGATGCAAATTCAGTTTCGCTCTCGCTATCACAGCAACTAGTCGCACCCGTTGATGATGCCGCATCGGCATGACCGCTTAGATTATCGTCAAGGGTTGAGGCGGAGTTACGAGTGTGAGGAATATTTGAGAGCTCCCCAAGGCGTATCAATTGCATTGCAACATCCTTATCTTCTTCTGACATACAGCTTCCAACAGTCGGATCAGGAGTTGGAATTATACTTGAGCCATTGCAGCTAGGGGTGCTATTGATTGATTGATGGTTCGAAAATTCACCTCGCGTGCGGCGATTTTTCGCACCAGGTGTAGAGTAAAAGGCAGCTTGAGCCGCGAGTCCATTATTAAAACTTTGAGGTGACTGGAGAGGTTGCATACTAGAAAAGGGATATTGAGAGCTAGATTGAGTGTAAAGCACAGAGCGTGCATGCTCAATGCGACGGGCAGGAGACACAGATGAGTTCGAAGTTGCGGCTGGCATTTGTGGCGGGGCGAATAACGGAAGTTCCTGCTCAAATTAATTTAAGATCTATCTTGAAATACTTTAGATACTTACGCTACTTTCAAACTTAGCTCGCTTGCGACGGCCGCCCTCAACTATGTTATCCAAACTAATCTCTGTACTTCCAATGTGCTCACTTTTGGTCCTAGTCATGTAAGACCCAGCGTTTCCATCTTCATTTGCGTATGAACTCAAATTATCACTTGGATCGTCTGGGAAACTACTATGTACGCTAGAGCCCCGGCTCTTATTTCCCGACCGTGAACGACTTTTCGTGGTTGGCGGCAAGTTTGAGTAAGTGGAAGTACTTCGACGGCCATGATTTTGATTTGGAGATGTGCTGCGTTTTCGAGAAGTTCTCGATGACGGCCTCCCACAATTAAGGATTTGGGAGGTTTCAGGAGGTGGCATGTGATTAGCTTCAGCAGGATAGAAAATTTGTTGATCTGAAGTTTCATTTTGAAGGGATGATGAACTGTTCGAGCCTACTGAGGGTAACTTCTCGTCTATCACACGGACATATACAACCATATTGTTTCGGAAGTTTTCGTATCTGGCGATAAGGGTATTCCCCTCCTGGTCCTCAAAGCTTACGCCCTTAACACCGTTAGGGCCAGGGTACAGTCCATAGAAGTTTTTAACTGTGGTAACAATCGATTCTGTTGTATCATGGGGATATATTTGAACCCTCATAGGTATGCGCGCTCTTTGCTGAGGTGATTCTGTAAAGAGAAGTTCAAATGCGACGCTCTTGGGAGTCAGACTCTCAGTAGAAGAAACACTTGTACCCTGGGTAATTTTAGAGATTGACTGCTCGTCTATTAAAGTGGCTGGTGGTGTTAACGTTCTCTGTTCAGTATTTTTGACATCCATGGTGGAAGTTGATCTGATGTTGGGTACGCGGGCTGGTAAAAAGTAGATATAATTGAGCACAGATCGAGAAAGGGTTTTAATTAAGCTACTAACTCTTGGGCTGTAGAAGTCAGAAGACGAAGATTAATTTCTGATATAATTGAATCTTCGCAAGTGGCGGAGGAGCTTGAGATTTAGAAAAGAATGAGTGCTGTCGCAAAGCACTGGGCTTTAATCAGACAGATCGGTTACCAGGGAGTTCAAGCTGGGTAGATAGTATGTTAGTTTATGTATGATACACCTTGAACTCGATTGCAACAGTTATTATTTGTGTAATGAAAGTAACAAAGGTCTTTAACGGAACCTCTCTGCTGCTCAGGCGCTATTAGCTGATCCTAATGAGCGGGGAGGGTAGAAACATGTGGGAGCCGGATACAATGCCGTAGACTTTGATTACTCGATCGCATAGATGTAAGGAATGAAAAGGACTTACAACTGAGCGAAATAGATGCCGTTGAGTGGACTGTCGAGGCATCGGATGTGGTAGGGTTGTTCTAATCGACGTCTCTATGACCTACCTGAGAAACACGAATTAGTCTCTGAATGCTGAACAGGAAAGGATAAAAATCATGTATTTAGCAGCTGAAATCGAAATCTATTCATACCTGATTGAAGTTTACTGGCGGGTCCCTTTTCGAGGCCTTTGATTGTTGGTGAGTAAACGGCACACCTTCAAGATCGATCTAGGGATTGTTCGCTGATGACTTATGCAGCACAACATAAATCTTTACACAACTGCACTACATAGTTAAAGGGATGTTCCAATCAGGATTTATCTTCTGACTTAAACATTTAATCAGCTTATTACTATTTCGGAAGAAAGCATGTACTTGAAATTCTAAAGATAAAGCTACTAGAGCACCCTTCGGCTGAGACACACAAGTATAATCAGGGCTAAGGTAAATCATGAGGTGAACTCTTCGCTCCCAATCGAAATAAGGCCTGAAGTCTTCAAAATTCCTTCACCCGAACATTGTCGCTACATTGGGAAATCTTTATCTTAACTAGGATGAAGGTCACAATGCCTAGATAGATGTATTTGTAACAACCTGCCATCCGCCCAATCACAGCCAATGATTGAAGAATTAGAGCAGGGATCTGAGAGATGCTTGAATGTGGCGGCGATGAGTGGGGCGGCGAGAACTTGCGGTGAGGATACAGAGCGTCTTTCTGCAGATAAGACAATTCGCGCCAACTGGTCGTGGTTATCGTGTCATCAATATATGGGTTGGATGAAAGTTTCAGGTAACACTCATCTATTCCAGATTCACAAATATTCTAGTCATTGATGAATGAATTGATTATTTCAGCTGGTCGAGTCGGTCACGGAAGGGTTAAGTAAATTGGTTTCCATTCCATTCTTGATCGTTACAAGGTTTATTTTAGAAATTCGATTCAACTTAACCGGATTAAGTAAAGTGTGACAAGAATTGCAGTAGACGTCAGAGATATTGAAACCACCACCATCTCCACCTCTATCCATCTTGAACTAAATATCATTGCGCAGTATGTAGGGAGTATGACTGTCTAAGAAAGGATAACACACGAACAAATAAAAATCTAGATTTTTTATCGTAAAATTTGATCAATTGACTAACCAAATGCAATCCCTCAAGTTAGTTATGCAAACGGAATAAGTTTTTTTGGAAGTGGAAAAGTCAACTTCCTAATAATCTTATCTAAAACTATTAAAAATACAAGTAGTTGAAAACGAGCCAATGTCCTCAATTAAATGGTTGAAAAGGATAAGTCAAGCCGTTTTTCTCACAGGTGGGCAAAATATTTGATCTCAGTTCATGCCTGTAAGCTAGTTACATTCCTTACGCAAAAATATGCGGAGCGAAAGCAGCATATAAGCGTAATTAGGCAGTTGGTTTACCTTTAGCGTCAGTAAGAAATGAAGGATCATGACTAGTAGCCATTGTTAAATTACATACCGTCCAAGCCCGAACGGCTCGGGCCATGAGATCACGTTCATCGCGAAGATTGCGCGTTGAAATTTTTGATATGAAAGACACGTCGATACTCGAAGATCTCACGTTCAACGAATCTAATATCTATAAACGTCCATCTGTAGGGTTTTGATTCTGAATGATTCACAAATCCAAATTAATATTCTGTTTGCTGGGTTGGTCGCACAGGCCAAAATACTTCTCTTGGTGCTTGGATGGTAGACGCGCTATTTACTTTCGGTCATTATAAGCGCCGTCGAGCTAACGCTTAACGCGCCTACCAGGGTCAAGCTATGATATCTCTGGGGTAAGTAAATCGAGGTTAGGAGAAAAGTTTTTGTGCACCATCGCTCGAACAGAAATTACCTTACAAAATCGATTCACTTATCTCTCTGACCCTATATACATGTATCTCTACATGTTCGTATAATTTATCGTGAGAGCGAGCCTCACCACAGCTTGATATAATTTTTATTTTGTTTTCGTAATACTAGTGAAAGTAAAAGTGGTTGATTACAGTGAGAATTCGTAGACAGACCTCCTTTTTTAATATTCCAGCACCTCCCTACAAGTGAAATTAGCTTGGTATGGCGAAAGGCGAACAATTTAAGAAAGATTAGGTGCTGATTAAACCAAAAATCTTGCTTGTAAATAAATTGTGTGCAAAACTTACTACAGCTGTAACGACACTTACCCTTAAGACAGGGTAGTTGTAGGGACGCGGTGATTCGAGCGCCGAGGCGTCGTTGCCATAACAATCAAATTTGTCAATTGTAATTATATTGAGAATCGAATCCTGGTTGTTTTCAGGCGGATTTAAACAAATTCACCTACGGAACTTTCTCTTTCTATCACTCTCCCCTCCCCCAAATGGACGTGTTGTTGATTCTGCTTTGCTCTCTACAACTGTAACTGCCCTACAGTCATCATCAGGTCGCCAAAGTTCAAATTATTATTTTCTCTGTCAAATAAAATCCGTCAACAATCATTGCCCAAATATTTTGAGCGCAACTCTGGCTACAGCATCCACACACAATACGAGCATATTTGCATCCATACATTACTTCAAATAAGACAGTATCGCTCCTACAGAATTGAATACTCACATTTGCAAGCATCGCTAGCTATTGCCACAACAATGGACGCCCGAGTAAGTCTTAGTACTATCACGCTTCCCCCACTTGCCAAAATATATGCTCTACTCGGTGCTTAATTTCTCAAACGTCTCCTTCCTAAATTCAACTTGTGTATCTTGATTCAATTATATAATTTAAACAACCCTTTTTGCTGAGACTAATTATTCAATCAGCCTCAACGACCCGCTCGAGGGATTCACCTACAAGCTGATGAGAATTGCGCACCAGCCGTATGTGTGAAACAGCCACTATTGCATCAAAGACACAAATCTACTGGTCATATCGCTATGCTGGCGGTCGGAGGCCTAAAAAATATCACCAAAAGAACTGCTTTTGGTGATGTCAGTAATACAGCAAAAAACTTATCAACAATACAAGATGACCTTATAACCTCTGGAAAACAAACCCATGAGATTCCTAGGTGCACTGATATAAACGAAAAAACATCATCGTTTATGAGGCCAGCCCAGAGGCCCTCAGCTACTATCTTCAAGGCCTCGCGAGGTTGCAACTCTTCTACATCTGAGCTTAGTCATGTTGCTCCCTTAGCAAAAAAAATTCTGCCACACTCTCAAGCATTAGCTAAACGCGCTTTATCCAAGCGTGCCACTTCAGTTTTTAAAGATTCTGATGGCAGGATCGTCAATAATCATAACTCACATCTCTCCAAGCAAACATCTGTGTCTATTGTCTCCAGTATTGATCAAAATATAGCACCATATCATCCGCGAAGTCATATTATCCCTGCACATAAATCGGAAACTTTATATGAGACTCAGCAAAATGAAAATATTCTGATCAATGAAAGATCTCCTCGTGAAAAACGGGTGAAAGAATCTTGCAATACATCACTCAAAGTTCATGAACCTACCTTGTTAGTAAATGATACCTATGTAGATGACTCTCAAGAGTGCCTATCTCCGGATGTCACCAATCATATACCCGTGCCACCCGAAGTGTCTGAAGTCGAAGAATACTGGGAAGACGAAGAAGAAGAAGCCTACGACGAGCAATGCTACATGACAGCTCATTCCCACCAATCTCGTGGTGATAATACTACAGGAGGCGCAACCACTTTTCTCTTTCCAAAAATAACAAATGTGGTCAAGCAGGAACTCGAATCTGCAAGAAAACACGTCGAAAGTAGTAGAACAACGGAAGATTTAGAAGACGAAAGATGGGATACGAGTATGGTTTCCGAATACGGAGACGAAATTTTTTCCTATATGCGAGAACTTGAAGTGAGTTTCTCTGAGGGAAAATTTTCTCACCACTCTATCTTTCGGGTCAAATTATGTGGTGCCTCAATCACTGACTCCTATGTCAATTTTTATGCGATAGTACCCCCTTTGGATCTTGTATTTGTCTGCTGACGTCTACCCTTGTAGGCTAAAATGCTCCCTAATGCGCATTACATGGATCTCCAAACAGAGATTCAATGGTCGATGCGATCCGTCCTAATGGACTGGTTAATTCAAGTGCATCACCGCTTCTCGCTCCTTCCTGAAACTTTATTTCTCTGTGTAAACTATGTCGATCGATTCCTCTCCTGCAAAATCGTCTCTCTAGGAAAACTCCAATTGGTTGGTGCAACTGCCATCTTTGTCGCTGCAAAATATGAAGAGATCAATTGTCCATCGGTTAGTGAAATTGTCTACATGGTAGATGGTGGCTACACTGTGGAAGAAATCTTAAAAGCTGAGCGCTTTATGCTCAGTATGCTTCAGTTTGAACTTGGCTGGCCAGGTCCAATGAGCTTCCTACGACGCATCAGTAAGGCCGACGAGTATGATCTAGAAACAAGGACGCTGGCAAAATATTTTCTTGAGGTGACTATAATGGACGAACGGTTTGTCGGAAGTCCACCGAGCTACATTGCCGCTGGCTCTCACTGTCTGGCCCGTTTAATGCTCAAAAGAGGGGACTGGGTAGGAGAAACTTATTGACTATGAACTCAAAACCTGTTATACTAACTGTAATTAGAGTAAAAAGCACGTTTATTATTCTGGTTATACCTGGACCCAACTGCGGCCGTTAGTCGCCATGATTAAAGAATGCTGCGAAAATCCCCAAAAGCATCATAATGCGGTATTCGAGAAGTACTCTGATCGACGTTACAAGAGAGCTGCTCAGTTTGTTTACACGGAGATTGCACTATTCACTCTACCCCCAGCGCAAGCTCCGCGCCATTCTCTGCCACAATTAGAGGACTTTACAACTCTTGCGTCTTACGAAAACAAAGATGCTTCTAAACGCATGGCAAGATCTTAAGCTCTTTACTTTCGGCACTGCCGAAAAAATATATTATTTAAAATTCCATTCTCTGTATATTTTTGGGACAGTTACGAGGACTTTTATTGATACGGTTTACCTAACTAGACTTCTGGTTCTACCAAAGACTTTCAGTCAAACGCGGTTCCCTGGCTTAAGGCCTTTCTGTTGGGCCTTGGTCAAGTCCTCTCGCTAACCCATCTGCTTTTCAGCGTAATGATGTTCACGACGCGACGAAATTATGACACGTGGCTCCTGGGAGAGAAAGACTGTGGGGCACACTAGTATCCAGCATGGGCTGATTATAATTTATTGTCTTCTCTTTCAGAAAGTATTATAATGGTAACTTCACTGTTTTCTGGAATTAGGTGCTGAAGGCTTCGAAAACATGTGTACTCGTGTAATAAATAATGAATATTAAAAATTTATTCATAATGAGTTGCTTTCAGTGAAATTCTAGAGATCCGTTGATTGGAAACTGTGTAGCTATCCCTCTCTGGAAATTTCAAATATGCTAGGCCGGTGAAATTGCCCAAAGTGATGTACGTAACCTTCAATAGCTTCGCTCGAAAAAACCAGAAAAGGACAACAATTATCTAGGGACTGGCCGCTGACGTTGCCTTGGCATGCCTGCGAAAATGTTTTTCCGATGATATTGAATTGTTGGAAATCTCCGACCCGTCTTTGAGGCGGGGACTAAAGATGCCAATAAGATTTTAAATTCAGAATTCGCCGTTTGCGGAATAACCTATCGAAACTACGTTGCGTTCGAGAAAAAAACTTTAACTAACGATCGGTGCCTTCTCTTATCCTCACCTATCAATCTGCTCCCTGGCGCCTCATCGTGGGAACCGAACGTTCGATAAAACTCACCATTATTTCGTCAATCATTGACATATAATAGCTATTCCTAAAACCATGTCAAATTCCATTGAGGATGGCCCAGAAACTTTGGCGGAAGTTCAGCTCAGTTTTCAGTCGAAGGCCACTTTTGAAAAGCACGCGAAAATAGATGACAAAACTGGAGAACTCTATATGGATGAAGAAGAATTTATAAATGCCGTTGCGGCTGAAGGTCAAGACTACGTGAGTTTATTTGGACCATCTGCATGTGATGCGTTCTAATCCTCCATTGGCCTATTGTTTGACTAACCACGTTTATTGGTTCTACAGCACAAAATTAAGCGCGAGCAATTCGGTGTCTTATTCAGAATTGCAGATAGGAAAAGAACGGGTAAATTAAATATTCTCGACTGGGGCGTATTCGAAAATCTTCTTGCGAAACCCGACGCCGCTTATGAGATTGCATTCCGGCTGTTCGATGTCGAACAAAAAGGAACAGTCAATTATGATGACCTAAAGAAGCTATACGATAGAAACAGAGGATCTGACAGCATACCTTTCGACTGGAATTGCGAATGGGCAGCATTATACAGTGGCGGGAAAAAGCAGCGACACGAACTTACCTATCCGCAATTCTGTCAAATGTTAAGAGGGTTTCAGGGAGAAAGGATCAGACAAGCTTTCCATCATTTTGATAGCAATGGAGATGGGTTCATCGAGCCAGAAGAATTTCAGCATATTATTCTCCAAACATCTAAACATAAGCTTTCCGATCATCTATTAGAAAACCTGCACACTCTTTGCAATATCTCGACAGGTAGCAAAATTTCATATGCTAATGTCCGGGCTTTTCAAAATGTTATTCAAGAAATGGATTTACTAGAGACGATTATCAGAAGAGCAATAAAACATAGTCAGGATGGGAAAGTCACTCGTGCAGAGTTTCTTAATCATGCCACACAACTCACCAGATTTTGCCTCTTTACTCCCATGGAAGTAGATATCCTCTTTCACTTTGCTAGTCTTGATGAACCATCAGGCCGTCTCTCCCTCGCCGATTTCGCTAAAGTTCTTGACCCTTCTTGGCACAGTTTACATGGTTCCTTTTGTGAAGCTGTTGAAAACAGCACGAAAAAAGCCCAGACAAAATCCAAGGATGTCTTCCGCAGTGTTCTTGAATCTTTCCATCATTTTGCTCTTGGCTCTCTTGCAGGTGCATTCGGTGCTCTTATGGTATATCCTATCGACTTAGTAAAAACTCGCATGCAGAATCAACGCTCATCTAGAGTTGGACAAATGCTCTATAAAAACTCAATAGATTGTGCTACGAAAGTTATCATCAATGAAGGGTTTAAAGGCTTATATTCTGGCGTTCTTCCCCAATTAGTAGGTGTTGCGCCCGAAAAAGCCATCAAGTTGACTGTGAATGATTTGGTACGCTCGTATTTCTCCACCAAAGATGGTTCTATTCGGCTTCCTCACGAAATTTTAGCCGGCGGTACTGCAGGGGCTTGTCAAGTGGTATGTTTCAATATCTGCTTACCTTATCCAGTGATACTCACAATCCACAGATCTTTACAAATCCTCTTGAGATTGTTAAAATTCGACTCCAAGTGCAAGGTGAAGTAGCTAAATCTCTCCAAAGTGTCCCTCGGCGCTCTGCCATGTGGATTGTACGCAATTTGGGTCTTGTTGGTCTTTATAAGGGTGCCTCAGCATGTCTCCTCCGTGATGTTCCTTTCTCGGCTATCTATTTTCCCACCTACAATCACCTTAAACGCGATTATTTTGGTGAAACAAAAACCAAACCTTTAGGAATTTTCCAGCTTCTGACAGCAGGTGCTATTGCAGGGATGCCTGCAGCATACCTCACTACACCCTGTGACGTCATTAAGACTCGCCTTCAAGTTGAAGCTCGTAAAGGAGAAGCAAGCTACACTTCCCTCAGTCACTGCGCCAAAACGATTTATAGAGATGAAGGCTTGAAGGCATTTTTTAAGGGCGGTCCAGCTCGAATTCTGCGGTCTTCGCCTCAGTTTGGGTTTACCCTTGCAGCATATGAACTCCTACAGACTCTTGTTCCCATGCCTAGCTCTAACAATGATATGCCGAATGTGAGCACTTCCACTACGACAAACGAGAACTCATTAAGTTATCTCCGGAGCCGCAATGCCTTGAAGATCATTCTTGACCTTGACGAAGGATTTGGACGTGCACGCATCCCTAATAAAGAGACATGGCAGGGCTTGCCTCGAATAGTTGGTGGTGGAAAGACAGCAATTAACTAGACTCTTCACGTTTCTATTGTAGTACGAGGATATTAGAAACGTCTACAGTTGACCTAAGAGTTCGCCTTTTTATTTTTGGATTTTTCATTCGCTTGCGAATGCTCGACACAAATTTCGGAGGGGTTCGGCTTTTAAAATTGATGGCGGCGCAAAATCACACTTATTTATGCCATTTTGGTTGGCACCCTAATGTTGGTATACGGCGCATCAGGTGTTTTTTAGCATCGCTTTACGTTCGATACAGCTTGTGCACTCTTTCACTCTCCATTGGATGGACAAAATGAATGTTGTATTGTAACGCTACTGGAATGGCTTATGTGTAACGAGCTGGATAGAATTTTGACCTTTCACGACTGGAGTACATGAAGTTACCTCAATGAAGATTCTCAAATGATCTGTTCGAAGGTCTGCCATCACATGACTTTTATTCAATGAAGGTTTTAATGATAATTTCTTTCGGGTCGTCCTCGCCAGATCAGGAAGATCTTTTTTACATGTAAATTTGTATAGATAATCCAATCGATACGGATAGAGGAACCATCACAGGCAAACTGTCAGAGTAGCATGTAGACAGCGTGGGGGTGCCATCCTACATAATACAAGAGATACTGTCAAACCTTGCTATAAGGATACCTCTCCACAAGGATGGTGGTCCAAGCGTCACGAATCTCTGCACCAATTTTGCCCATCATTTAACGATACCCTCCCCTATAAGGATAATCCATAAGTTCCTGGTCCCAAAAATTTTTCCACACCAAAATATCCTTATAGATCCATGCTAAGGCCTAAGGCCAAACTTGGTTTCAGGCCGAAAAATACGTACCCATTGGTTGCTATGGTGATATACTTGGTAAAATATAAACATTGTAACAGTACACCGTGCCATCTCCTGTTACATTATAGAAATTAGACAGTAATTTGCCACTATAACTTTATACGTGTTTAGGTGATTGCCCTTAATATGTACTACCAGTACGTCTACTTACTTGGTAATACTAGTATTGGGTTTTTTCAGTCTTCTGACATTTATTAATCTCTAACTATTGGACACTTACTTGAACCCTCGACTCGACATCATAATGCCAAAAATTTCACAAAAAAGAGTCGCCATCACAGACCAACAGCGCCAAATGATTCGACAAAGGCATAACCTTCATTCTAACTCTCAAAAAGGACTCAGAGCTTGGTTTGCATTTCAACCTCGAGGTCGGAATCTAACCCAGGGCCAAGTCTCTATAATTCTTTCTGACAAGTACCAATATCTCGACTCAGACCCTCAAAACGAATCTAACTTAAACTCAAAGAGAAACTACCTTCGGGAACATAAAGAGTTTGAGCTAGCACTGTTTGAATGGCAACAGCGTATGCAATGGAAAAGGGCGGTTATCACAGGGGATATTTTAAAGGCTAAAGCTCGCGAACTTTGGCAACGATTGCCACAGTATACGCCTGAGGTGGAAGAACCAAAATGATCAAACGGCTGGCTTGAATCTTTCAAGAAAAAATTTAATATTAAGGAGTACGTTCAGCATGGAGAAGGCGCCGCAGCAGACATCAACAGTGACGCCAATATCGCCCAAATAAGGGAGCTTCGAGATCTGTGTTCAAGGTATCCAGAAAAAGATATCTTTAATATGGATGAAACTGGGCTTTTTTGGAAGGTGGCGCCAACAAGGTCTCTTGCAACCGAGTCTACCAGTGGAGGAAAAAAAATCAAAGACCGACTCAATCTTGCCTTCACTATTAATGCCACGGGATCGGAAAAATCAGACATGTGGGTTATTTGAAGCTCAAAAAGCCCACGGTGTTTTAAGAATATCAATCTTAAACATTTAAATATCCTACACCGACACAACAAGTCAAAATGGATGACAGGGCTAATTATGAAGGAATACCTAGAGTAGTTGAATGACAGAATGAAATATCGCCAGATATTATTACTGTCGGACAATTTTGCTGGTCACGAACTAGCTGTGCGGCTTGTTTGTGGATTGGAGGGACTGCAAAATGTCCGAATTGCCTGGCTACCTGCAAATACAAAATCGGATTGGCAACCTCTTGATCAGAGGATAATTGCAAGTTTTGAGCTGTCATACCGAAAGCAGTGGATCAACTTTATCCTTAACCAACATGAAAGTGGTGAGGATCCACTAAAGACGGTCAATATCCTTAGAGCAATCCAATGGAGCCAAGTTGCATGGGAAGGTCTTGAGGCATGCGTGATTCAGAGATGTTGGTGGACATCAACTCTTATCTCAAGACCAGATAGCCAAGAATTGGAACCGGATTTTTACACAACCCAATCTGAGGAGCTGGGGGCTCAGATAGCTGGTTTCTTTAGAGACCCGATACCAACCCGTGATTTTCTTGAACCTGCCCAAGAAATAATTGTTGAGGAAGATAGTGATATCTTTGAAGCCATAGTCAATAGATATAGTATCATCGACGGTGATGGTGACGGTGACGGTGACGGTGACGGTGATGGTGATGATAACGATTGTGATGACGCGTTTGAAGAGGTTCGGCCGTCAACTTCTGAAGCAAGTAAGGCCTTGGATACTCTTCAATCATTTATTTTCCTTGGAAAGAACGGAGGTAAAATCTCAGTTTTTAAAGCTCTTAACCAAATTGGCAACGAAATATCTCAAGAAAGGAGAGATAGATTCACCCCGAGCTCAGTTGATAACTGGCTAGTAAGGTCTTGGGTATGATATTTTTATTCATGACTTTAAAGAGTTGATAAATAGAGATAGGCTAACGTTTCAAGGTAAAGGGATGTCTAAGATATGATTTTGGTTGGGTATGAATTTCGGAGTTAGGTATATAGTAGTAGTAATGGTTTTATCAAAGTTTCTACTAGAAGTTATTTAAGATTTTGTCACCGTGAAAATATTGTAATGTCCTATAATTATAAATCTTGCATGTCCTAATGTTTACGTAAATTTTCCTTCCCGAACAATTCTGAGTGCGGTACAGATTAGTGAAATGTCTTCAAGGACTTCTAGGATCCAATCAAGTGCTGTATCACTTGTTCAAATCCGTAAGGTTAACCCTCGTGTAATGATATGAATCGTGGTCCCGCAGGGTATCCTTATAGCAAGGTTTGACTGTAGATGCATTACCACTCGGCCAAAAGGCCATGCCAGAATCATGTAACGCTCTGACCAGGCGACTTCCATATCTAAGTTATAAAAGAAAGGCAATTCTGACACAAACCGAAGCCTATTGTAAATATTTTTGACATTCGACGCATCGATCGAAATACTCTTTGAATTGATTTCAACTACTACATGTAGAATCAAGAATCTGCCCAATTGGATAATTACAGCCTACATCTTTTAGCGGGATTGCTTGGCTGGAATCACTAGGTCTGTGTTACGGGATAGATCCGCAAGGCTAATTCTGGCTGCGCCAGAACGTCATTATTCGTGAGGCTAACCGCTAGCGAGGCTGAGACATGTATGTCGATACCAGCAAGGCTGGATATGATATTAATATGGCTGGAATCCATATTTAACAACACCACACCACAGACCCTCGGGAAAAAAAACATTAAATGAATGTTTGTATACATTAAAATAATGTATACAGAAAAAATACATTAGATTAATGTTTACATACATTAAATTATTGTTTATATACGTCAAGTTAATGCTTATATACATTAAAATAATGGATGGCACACCACACAATAAATTAATGTATATATACATTAAAATAATGGATGGCACACCACACAATAAATTAATGTATATATACATTAAAATAATGGATGGCACACCACACAATAAATTAATGTATATATACATTAAAATAATGGATGGCACACCACACAATAAATTAATGTATATATACATTAAAAAGCCGTCCGGAGGGTCCGTGGTGAGAAATCATGCAACCACTTATCACTAAAATATATACTGGATGGTAAAACAAAGTTGAAAATTAAGGCTTTTCTTACTGAGTTTTACGCATATTCAGACATTTTTCAATTTATCATAATATCTTACAATATCGGTCTAACCGTCGACTCTGATTCCACTTTCCAATCTATATCATTCAACCCTCAATTTCCAACACCTCTTCTTAGAGATTTTCTTTCCGATCATGGTACCTTACACCAATACAAATGTGTCACAAATAGGGAAATTTAAGACAGGCAAGAACTCAAGGTAAAGATTAAATAAAGGAATAAAGCTTAAGGTCTATGGAGTCTCTACAGATACATTTATATATGTGGTTTATCTAAGCGAAATGGGAAGTGTTTATTTAGTGTTTATAACCTTAACGCCGTTACTCCGTGGGTATCATAATCAAGTCCATTCTCCATGTGCGCCTTAATAGTTGACAGTATACATCATCAAATATTAATTCTATGTAGTTGGCCCTTTCGGTTCCTGTTCCCCGCCTGACATCACTGACTCGCGTCGCTATGCCATATCACCCCAGCACCCCAGCACCCCAGCTCGCATTTGTTGACACACGCGTAGACGCGCATGTCAAAGTCCGACGTTGGTACACAAATCGCGACAGCACAACAAGGCCAAAACCCGCCTTCTGCCAGCCCTGATCGATAGGCAAAGACTCACTTCTGAGGCCTCTAATCTGTGTCTTGGCTCTACGCATCATGTCTCATTCGGTCTCGAAGGATACAGCGCCGATTCAAAGCACCACGGATGATCAGAAGCCACACTCACCAGCCTCTCGCAATGCGTGTAAACCCAACTATCCTCTTAGCTCGGCCTGTGCTAAAACTGCGTGCTCCAGTACTGACTCTGACCCACCCTAGGCGGAAACTCTCCCAGCCTGAAAGCAGCGAGCAACCCAAGCAACTAACTTTGCCGCGCAAGTTTGCGGGGCGCGATAGCCTCGGCGCCTACATTGCACATCCCGAACAGTACGACGGGTCCCGCGTGATCCAGTTCGATGAGAACTTCGTCATGGTCTATGATATGTTTCCCAAGTCCAGTGTGCATACTCTCTTGTTGCCGCGGTCCGCGCACTTCGCGCTGCGTCATCCCTTCGACGCTTTTGCAGACGCCGATTTCCTCGCCGCTGTGCGTCAGCAGGTGGCCCGGCTCACGGACATCGTCGCGGCGGAGCTCCAACGCAAATATAGCCGCGTCGCCGCCCCATCCGTACACATGCCTTCTGCCGGCGCGACGAGTCGGGTGATCCCAGCCGAGACAGTGGACACAGCTCGTGAGGTCGGAGCGAGGGACTGGCGCCGAGAGGTGATGGCCGGAATCCACGCCTGTCCGAGCATGAATCACTTACACGTGCACGTCTTGAGTGTGGACCGGTTCTCGCCGTGTCTGAAGCACCGGAAACACTTCAACAGCTTTGCGACGCCCTTCTTCGTTCCCATGGAAGACTTCCCGCTCGCGCCGGACGACGTGCGCCGGCATCCGGGACGCGAGGGGTATCTCGCTCGCGACTTGAAGTGTTGGCGCTGTGGGCAAAACTTTGGAAATAAATTCTCGAAGCTGAAGGATCATCTGGCGCGCGAGTTTGAAGAATGGAAAAAGACGTGATTGCTAGACTCGTCGCCTGTAAATTTAACCCGTCGATCTTTCCACCATTAAGCTGTGATTCGCTGTGACGAAGATCTATGATAGAGACAGTTTCAGAATTATGAGGAGACGTGTACGCTAGAGCACCTAGATTTGGCCCAACCTAGTTTTGGCCCACCCCATAGACTTATTAAGCTCGGCTATATAGCTCTCGCGCACATAGGGTTCTCGCGCACCCCACCAAAATGTCCCCACGTAGAAAAATCTATTTTATTTCTTAAACTTCTACTCTAATTGCCATTCATTATACATTGAACTGAAGCTGGGAATCGCCTCTACCCTCGGGGTTATTTTTACGGCTCGCTCTACAGTAGATGAGAAGCGCCGAGCTTCTACAGCAGCAGTTTCGTCTATCGCACTCTCGATACTATCTATGTTGGCAAACCTTTCATTTAGGTCTACTTGTATTCTTTTACGCTTCCTCGTGGAGGTAGTGGTCTGAAGTTGATGTCTGAGCTGAAATAATTCTTCCTCTTGTCGTGCTGCTCGA